>SJYA01001704.1:1106971-1164235 GCA_006410615.1 Neotragus moschatus | reverse complement strand
TTGAGCAACACACATTTTGAAATTTATATATATATATATATATATATATATATATATATATATAAATCCTCACTGCCTCCTGTGTCGCCTTTCACCCTTGCACCCAAAACTGTTCCTATTCAGAATATCAAGATAGCACATTTCCAAACTTCCCTTGGAATGAGTGACACCGGCCTATAGGTCTAAGATTCTGATTTCTCCATTCTCATAAGCAAAGTAGAAATCATCCATTCATCTTACAATTTACAAAATTTTCCAAAAATATTTTGTCTATAGTCATCTCCTATCTCATTCTCTCTTTTATTTTGAGGTTATGCCTTTTTTCATTATTTCATTGCCAATTTAAAGTGGTTTCTGGATAGAGGACTACATCTTTGTGTCCATCATATATAACTGATAGCAGCATTAGTTACCTTAGTGAAATTTTGAAAAAAAAATTTAATGTTTAATAATAAAAAAGTAACAACTTAGTAATTTATGGTAATTCTGCTTATTGGAACAACATGCCACAATTAAAATAATTTTATAAAGATGACATCCTTACATAGAAAAAGCTTATAGTGAAAAATAGAGTAATAATTTTACCCTCAATATGACTACAATAGTATTTTAAAACATCCATTAATGGAATAGTAGTAAGAATAAGATGATACATCTCATTATGTTAGCAATGTTAGATAAATGATAAAATTAGAAAGTGCTTCAGTCATTTTCATCATGTCCATAATCTCTACATTGACTTCAATGGCTAGATAGTATCTTGATAATGAAAAATAAATTGGACAATAGAATACAAGCAGAGAAAAATGCCTTATTCACATCATAAAAGCTTTATTTCTAAACCTTTGTAAAAATCAACAGTGTTCTCCTCAAGCTAGCCCACCAATTGTTTCTACCAGCTGGACATATTGGCAATTCACCAAGAGAATGGAGATCACTCCTAATTTCCATAATTAAGAAAATTGTTTAGCAGCTGCTATTTCTTTTCTATTTAACCTTTCTACAGAAATACATATTTTGTAAAATACATTGAGAATGACAATTAGTCTATCTTTGTACAATCCTTGCAGATAATATAGACAGATGGAACAGCCTGTCATTAACTAACTACGTTAAGTCTAGAAAAACAGTGTATCCTTTCTCAATATAAATATTTTTATCTGTTGAGTGAAAATTTGACTTCAACATAGCTGTTATAAGTAATACTATTCTCACTTTATAAATGATAAAAGAGAAATCTATTTGAAATAATTTATATTAGTTGTTTTCAAACTCAGTGAATGGTGTCTTTAACTTCTTAGTTAACTTCTTAGTTAAAAGTCTTTAACTTTTATCATGGCACACCTTTGGCTAAAAATGTACCAAAAAGTTCCATTTATATATTAAAAATTTTCAGAAATATAAAAGTATTAATATCCCAATAACTATAATTCTGGAAAAAATGCTAAAGAAAAAAATCTATTTAATTATTAAATAATCACAATTACAAGACTAAAAATGCCTTTTGGGCTCTGTACATCTCTCAGTCTTTGAAATCAGATTGAACACTGCCATCTTTGTTTCCTATTCCACAATGATGTTCTTTTGTCATATTGGTACCTGCTTTTTATTATAGCTACCAATGAAAATCCAGCTTCACAAATATATGACATCAATGAAAGATATGCAAAGGACCCAACACTGAAACTGTAAAATGTCTCAAGCCAGTGTTGGTGTAGTTCCTAGTAGATGCTAAATATCTCTTCCTTTGTCTCAAAACATTTAAATTGCCCCTCAGTGGTTCCCTGGGGTGCCTCAACACATAGCTTGTGTTACACACCTAGAAGTATTTAGAAAGCTAATATCTATTTTACTTTTGAAGACATAATTGAATTTAAATAAATTAGAAGATCCTTTCATAGAACTGGTATAAATCCCAGAGATAGAAGAAGTCCTAAATGTATCTAATTCAGTTAATCTGCTTCGCAAACAAAGACATTAAACACAAGTATACATTAAACAAGACATTTCAAAGGACACAGAGTTAACTAATAGAATACCACTGTTATATCAATTTTGATATTTTATTATAGTGTTCTGTTGACTTATCAACCTCGATCAATCATGTCCTTTTAATCTTCTAGGCTTGACACGGAGGGGATTATATGTGCTTAGTAAATGTCCCCTGAACTTATTTAAAAGTCCAGATAGACAATAGAGTAATTCAAGTCTGATTCTTTTTTTCATATCATGTTACCTTTGAAAAATAATTTCTTAGAGTCATATGATATAAAAGACAAAATTCAATTTTTTTTCGGTTGATAGCATGCACACCCTTGGTAGTAAAACTAATAGTCTTCTTGCTTCTTGATATTAGATTTTTAAAACTATTCATATTATAGTTTTCAGACTGGCTTAATCTAAATACGTAAATTTCACCAATTTTTGTCTTATTTAACAACCTAAATTGTTATTATTTCTAACATACTCAACTATCTACTTTTATAGCACTAAGACACAAAATGTTTAAGTAAAACCAAGGAATTGGTTATTAAAAAAATTGACCATTAACTAACTCAAGAGTAATATAGAACTGTATATATTATTTTATTCAGCCTACAAATTTAATGAATTTTTTTAATTGTCATATTCTATTGTTTCCTGGAATTTATCATAGTTTAAAATGCTTATTGTCAATAGTTCACAATCGAGCAAAATACATAGACACTTAAACAATCAGCTCAATAAAATGGGACGAATGCTATGGTAAAGCAATCATAATGCTAAAGACAAAGAGCAGTTTATTCTATCTGTATAGTCCAGGGAAGAATTCAGAGAGAATGGGACAACTGAACCAAGGGAAAGTCTGGCTAAGGTAAAGAAGAAGCGTCAGCATAAAGAATCATAACCATTAAGAAAATTTCTGGGAGAGACCACATAACTAGGTGTGCTGCAGCTTGGACAGGAGGAGAGCTGAAGATCGAATGAGTTTGGAAAGGTATAAACGAGGGAGCTGAATCTCAGAGAGATTAGTAACTCATGTCACCTGGGAGGGACTCGTCACACTCAGACTCCATAACACTCTTGTGATTCCTCCCCAGTAAATAGTCAGCTAGGGTTCTAGCTTATGTCTTCAGGGTATGTCACAGGCCTCCAAATCATCAGTGTTTGAACTCTGGCCCTGGAATCTTACTTCTCAAAACATTTATATTCCAATCATAAAATGTGAATAACAAAAATTTTGAAGTTTCTGTGGGAAAATTAAATGAGGCAATGCATTTATATTACCTAGTACAAAGATAAGCTCCATATAAATTGTTAAAAAGAAAGAAAGAGAAAAGATAGATTATCCACCCCATTTAAAATTCATTAAACTTCACTATTTAACATTGTCACACTATTTTAATCTGCTTTGGGCATTTTTCTTAAGGCAAGGTTCAGTTCAGTTCAGTTCAGTCCCTCAGTCGTGTCCGACTCTGCCACCTCATGAATCGCAGCACGCCAGGCCTCCCTGTTCATCACCAACTCCAGGAGTTCAATCAGACTCATGTCCATCGAGTCAGTGATGCCATCCAGCCATCTCATCCTCGGTCGTCCCCTTCTCCTCCTACCCCCAATCCCTCCCAGCATCAGAGTCTTTTCTGATGAGTCAACTCTTCACATGAGGTGGCCAAAGTACTGGAGCTTCAGCTTCAGCCTCATTCCTTCCAAAGAAATCCCAGGGCTGATCTCCTTCAGAATGGACTGGTTGGATCTCCTTGCAGTCCAAGGGACTCTCAAGAGTCTTCTCCAACACCACAGTTCAAAAAGTATCAATTCTTTGGCGCTCAGCCTTCTTCACAGTCCAACTCTCACATCCATACATGACCACAGGAAAAACCATAGCCCTGACTAGACGGACCTTTGCTGGCAAAGAACTGTCTCTGCTTTTGAGTATGCTATCTAGGTTGCCCATAACTTTTCTTCCAAGGAGTAAGTGTCTTTTAAATTCATGACTGCAGGCACCATCTGAAGTGATTTTGGAGCCCAGAAAAATAAAGTCTGATACTGTTTCCACTGTTTCCCATCTATTTCCCATGAAGTTATGGGACCGGATGCCATGATCNCGTCTTTTAATTTCATGGCTGCAGTCACCATCTGCAGTGATTTTGGAGCCCAGAAAAATAAAGTCTGATACTGTTTCCACTGTTTCCCATCTATTTCCCATGAAGTTATGGGACCGGATGCCATGATCTTCCTTTTCTGAATGTTGAGCTTTAAGACAACTTTTTCACTCACCTCTTTCACTTTCATCAAGAGGCTTTTTAGCTTCTCTTCACTTTGTGCCATAAGGGTGGTGTCATCTGCATATCTGAGGTGATTGATATTTCTCCCGGCAATCTTGATTCCAGCTTGTGTTTCTTCCAGTCCAGCGTTTCTCATCATGTATTCTGCATATAAGTTAAATAAGCAGGGTGACAATATACAGCCTTGACGGACTCCTTTTCCTATTTGGAACCAGTCTGTTGTTCCATGTCCAGTTCTAACTGTTGCTTCCTGACCTGCATACAGATTTCTCAAGAGGCAGATCAGGTGGTCTGGTATTCCCATTTCTCTCAGAATTTTCCACAGTTTATTGTGATCCACACAGTCAAAGGCTTTGTCATAGTCAATAAAGCAGAAATAGATGTTTTTCTGGAACTCACTTGCTTTTTCCATGATCCAGCAGATGTTGGCAATTTGATCTCTGGTTCCTCTGCCTTTTCGAAAGCCAGCTTGAACATCAGGGAGTCCACGGTTCACGTATTGCTGAAGCCTGGCTTGGACAATTTTGAGAATTACTTTAGGCAAGGTTAGTAAAGTCCAATAATCAGAAGAAGTGATAACACTGAGAAAAGATAACTAAGTTTAACGTGATATGATTATATTGTGCCTTTGGTAGGAACTGTGAAAAACTGGACAACTCATGCCCTATTTAAAGAGACATACAATACTAAGTCCATGTTCAGTTGGAAAGATGTCATGTTGAAATGTAAGCCAAGTTTTGTCAGATTTTCCAGATTTTCATGAGAAACTGAAATTCTGTATTTTTAAATGCAAGATCCTCAAATTTGCAGGTGTCTTTTTTCAGCCTTAACATGTGCCTTTGTACTCTCTGCATCAGTGAACTTCAATTTCATGGCTCTTCTGGAGCAGTGCTAAAGAAGCGTTTTATTTTTATGTCAAGCTATAGTGAACTTTTTATAATTTCAACAGACTTCACTCTGCTTATGTTTACATAAATGACCTGCCTTCTAATATTCCTGCCAGCTAGCTAAAATGGCCTTGGGATTAATGGACATTGCTCATACATCTTACCTGTGGGCATCAGAAGGGAAAAGGGATAGGGTAAATTTAATTATCTTCCCTGAGTTGTCTTGTTTATTCAACAGGTAGTAAAAACAGATTCTGGGAACATGACCACTTTGCATACTACTTAGCGTCTGGGATAACAAGGTGAAAGACTTTACTCCCTTTTCAGCATTATAAACTTTCTGGGCTCCAGGAATTGGGTGACCTGATTGGCCAGGACCACATTTAGAGGATACAGTAATGAAGTGAAGGCGAAAGGAAGATTTCCCAAGAGGTAGATTTCTATGGTGAAAGCCCTTGAGGTTCCTAGGGAAACAAATTAATTCTGCACCTGGGCCAATGGAGCTTCCTCCTGAGACTGGTGATTGACTCAAACCACCTTTGGCTGAGACTGGGCCTTTGTCATCATTTCCCCCTTATGCTCACTGTCCTCCTGACTTTGATTGTCATTCTCTACTACTTTCCTTCCTCTCCTTATTTTATTGTTAAATGGAGTAAAACTTTCATCCATTTGGGTCTTTAGGCAGAAGCAATTGTTAAACACTAACTAGAATTAATATAGAAGACAATTATGACACCACATTTTTGGCACCATTGTGGTCATCGTTTAGGTGTGTGTATTTGCTTTATTGTCTTTCTTCTTAAGGCCCAAGGTTGTGCAGGTGGCTGGGTGGGAAGAATCCTTGAGTCAGCATTTGCAAACCTAGGTTGAAACACTGAAGCAAAGTGATATTAGGAAACTAACTTCTGAAAGTTGGGCTTTGTCATTGTATTTTAATAAAGATTAATATAGCTAATTTAGATTAAAATCACTTCTATTTTCCCTCCCCCCCAAACTGATTTGGATTAGTATGTGTGCACACAGATGCATACACAAATTTATTTAAAAAAAAAAAAAAGAAAAAGAATAAACAAAGCTATTCAATGTAGCTAACTAACAGGGATGAAAGTGAAAGAGGAGAGTGAAAAAGTTGGCTTAAAGCTCAACATTCAGAAAACGAAGATCATGGCATCCAGTCCCATCACTTCATGGGAAATAGATGGGGAAACAGTGGAAGCAGTGTCAGACTTTATTTTTCTGGGCTCCAAAATCACTGCAGANAAAGAATAAACAAAGCTATTCAATGTAGCTAACTAACAGGGATGAAAGTGAAAGAGGAGAGTGAAAAAGTTGGCTTAAAGCTCAACATTCAGAAAACGAAGATCATGGCATTCAGTCCCATCACTTCATGGGAAATAGATGGGGAAACAGTGGAAGCAGTGTCAGACTTTATTTTTCTGGGCTCCAAAATCACTGCAGATGGTGACTGCAGCCATGAAATTAATAGATGCTTACTCCTTGGAAGAAAAGTTATGATCAACCTAGATAGCATATTCAAAGGCAGAGACATTATTTTGCCGACTAAGGTCCGCCTAGTCAAGGCTATGGTTTTTCCAGTAGTCATGTATGGATGTGAGAGTTGGACTGTAAAGAAGGCTGAGTGCTGAAGAATTGATGCTTTTGAACTGTGGTGTTGGAGAAGACTCTTGAGAGTCCCTTGGACTGCAAGGAGATCCAACCAGTCCATTCTGAAGGAGATCAGCCCTGGGATTTCTTTGGAAGGAATGATGCTAAAGCTGAAGCTCCAGTCCTTTGGCCACCTCATGTGAAGAGTTGACTCATTGGAAAAGACTCTGATGCTGGGAGGGATTGGGGGCAGGAGGAGAAGGGGACGACCGAGGATGAGATGGCTGGATGGCATCACTGACTCGATGGAGAGGCCTGGCATGCTGTGATTCATGGGGTTGCAAAGAGTCGGATATGACTGAGCGACTGAACTCAACTAACAAGGAAATCAAATGATGACCTTAAATGAATTCCACGTGAATCCACGTAGCTATATGTATAGTTATTAAATTTTGCTCTGAACAGTCTAAGGTACAAGATGAAAAGGAGAATATAGTCACAAGTAAAACTTCCTCTTTTTATTAACAGGTAAAAATATGCTCTTAGTTTTTTGAAGAAGAAAATTCAGAATTTCCCTATAATCTTTCTAAGTGAAATGGTTTCTAATGAGAAAGGTAGCTTTCAATACCTGATGTATTAATTTATTCAAAAGTAAAGTCCAGTGGAATCACATTGTATCCATCATTACCAATATTTATCAATATTTATTTTGTAAAATTTATCAATATTTGCATTATTTCCAAAGGATTGCAGGCTGACCAAAATATGTGGGTTCTCTCAGGTCCAAAAGACATTAAATTATTCATTTTCTCAGGAGTATTGTGAGAAACTGAGAAATCGCAATTCAGAAATATTATTTTGTGGGGGAAGAACAGAAAGAACAATAAAATTACTTCAAACATTTTTTAGTCTTTTATATATATAATTGGTGCCTGCAATTTTGGACTTTGTCATTTTATCTGTGGACAACAGCTTTAGTGATTACTACCATTGACCTTTTGAAATAAAGTTTTGTATTTTAGTGTGTGATTAGAAAGTTCTATGACCATCTACAAGTGAATCTGAGAACTAGACTTTCTCAGAATGTTACCCTGAAATGGGATTTACTTTAGTAAAGAAATGTTTCCTTGAACTTTTCAAGTGTTAATGTAAAAAGTGAAAGTGTTAGTCCTCAGGTGTGTCCGACCTTCTGTGACCCCATGGACTATAGGCCATCAGGCTCCTCTGTCCATGGGGTTCTCCTGGCAAGAATACTGGAGTGGGTTGCCAAGCCCTTCTCCAGGGGATCTTCCCAACCCAGGATTGAACCTGGCTCTCCCCTATTGCAGACAGATTATTTACCATCTGAGCCACCAAGGCAGGGAGAAAGTAGTTGTGCAAAATATTTAAAGTAAAATATAATATGATTATGGCAGAATGTGTATGTTATTAGACCTGCATCTAGTATAGTTATGGCTTTCTGGAAAGCCCTGGCTTAGTATAAAACTGGTGCAGAGCATTGTAAAGGAAAGAAATAACGACTAAAATCGTTCTTTTACAGAATCAGTAAAAGGAAAAACACACACACAGAGTCATCCATTCTTTATACTGAGCTCATTTTAAATAAAGTTATTCTTGACAATCTAGATGAAAAATAAAATCCATCAAAATAACACATCCTCAACAGGAAGAGAGCTCGTATATTGACAAGATAAATCCACAAGATGAATAAAACAGTGAGCAATGGTTCTCTCTCACCAATAAGAGACATCATTCAGCAGTTTCTGAGGAGTCCCCCTCAGTCACCATAGCAATGAAAACCCATTACAGTGAAGTGAAATTAAAAACTACCAAGGCCTTGAATTTGATTCAAAGACATTTTAAAGCCATAACATTCCACTTAAAATGCCACTAAAAATTACTGTCTCATTTTGTAAAGTAGTTTGCTCCTGGAGAGAAAATAATTGCTGTCTACAAAGAAACGATGCCTTGGTTTCCACAGAATATTTGCTTCTCCATATAGAAATTAATATCTATTTGCTATAATTTGTTTTTTCCACGTAAACATGTGCCTCTACATACATATTTTTGCAAGGAGAATAGTGAAAACATTATAATCTCTTTGGTTCCCAAGAGAAAAAATGGAGAAAACAGTGAGAGTCCTGCTTTTCTTTCCCTCCCCTGTCTGTTGAAATCCCAAGCATCGTTGATGGATTTTTTGTCATGATAACTTCTGTTGAAACTTTCCATTACACTGACTGGATGGAATCTTTTCCTTCTTCAAAATTTCGTAGATTTTTCTAAAGATTATTCCAAACAACTTCTTACACCTCTAATCATGACTCTCTATGGGCAAAGCTTATCCCTGGAGAGCTAAGTCTCCTGGAGACAGAGTGTGGCTCTGCCCAGCACTGAGTGTGCCCTGTGAGTGTCACGTGCAGAGGTAACCAGTGTGATCACACCTGCTGTGAAGAGAAACCACAGAGTTTCCTCCACTCAGCCAAGTTGTCCAAGGAGGATATTTCCATTTTAAGATGATAGTAACAAGCTTTTTCTGGCCCCAGTGGTACCAGAGTGAATGACCCATGCTAACTATCAGAAAGGCTTCACTTCCCCCAAACACGTGTGGTTTCACATCTCTTCCATTGGGAACATGACATTCCAGCATCCATTTTCCCTGATTAAGTCAAAGTCTTGCTTCTCCCAAGAAAACATTCAATCAGCTCATCACCATATATTCTTTGGTTGTTTCCAGAAGGAGCTAAGTAGGTAACTATTTCTACACAATTGTATAAACACCCTCTGTGATAATAAATTTGCAAATACAATCCTTCCTGCAAACATCATACTGCTTCTTGTCATTATTATCAAAGGATTGCAATCTGACTAAAATATGTGGGTTCTCTCAGGTCCAAAAAACATTAAATTATTCATTTTCTCAAGAGTATTGTGAGAAACTGAGAAATTGCAATTCAGAAATATTATTTTGTGGGGGAAGAACAGAAAGAACAATAAAATTACTTCAAACATTTTTCAGTCTTTTATATATAATTGGCTCCTGCAATTTTGGACTTTGTCATTTTAAATGTGGCCAACAGCTTTAGTTATTACTACCATTGACCTTTTGAAATAAAGTTTTGTATTTTAGTGTGTGATTAGAAAGTTCTATGACCATCTACAAGTGAATCTGAGAAGTAGAATTTCCTAGGATGTTACCCTGAAATGGGATTTACTTCACATTTACAGCTTTTTTCAGTTTGATTTGCTCAGTCTACTACTCCATTCCTCCGTCAGTTTTCACAAGGCTCTAACCAGCTATCTTTCACCAAGTCTATTTGTTTAGCACAGATATCAATTCAGATTTCTCTCCTAAGAAATTCTTTTTTCAGACCCTTGTGGTCTTCTTCCCAGTAGATCAATTACAGGGTTACCCTGTTCATACAAATAGTTTTCCATAGCTTTGATTCTTAGGGTTATAAGGATGGAGATCTTGTTCCTGTCCCCTTTCTTCCCGGAAGTCACTGTGCTCTTTATACAAATTGTCCACTTTCTCTCAATGGTACATGTACCCACAGCTCTCAGGAACTTGGCAGGTAGCATACTTCAAGCCATAGGAAATCAGTTAATCTCTCCACCCAAGTAATGGATTATCTACTCAAGTTAGATTTGCATAAAGATAAAGGAAAAGCCTCTTAAATGATTCCTCCCATAATCATAAAAATCTGCTTCAGGGTGATTGCTATTCTCCACCTGTGCACACAGAAGTGATGAGCGTGATTATTGCTTACTCTTAGATAATCATAAATGGCAATTTCAGGACATAATCTTCCATAATGCCCGTTGTGCACAAACAGCAAAGAATAACACTGAAGCTTATCTATAAAGTATCTGTGGCATAAGTTCCCCTTTATTACCAAAAGAACAATGATTTTCCAAATCTGTGTGACTACTTTATACCTTCTGTGTGACTTACTGCAACTAGTACTCTCTGGGCATTAGTTTCCACATCTATTATTTAAAAACACTTTTTTTGTTGTTCAGTTGCTCAGTCCTATCCAACTCTCTGCAACCCCATGGACTGCAGCACGCCAGGCTTCCCTGTCCTTAACCATCTTCCAGAGCTTGCTCAGACCCGTCCATTGAGTCCGTGATGCCATCCACCTTAATAAAGCTTGTTTAAATGACTCATCTAATACGTGTTTTTCTTGAATTATTATTTGTCAATGACCCAAAGTTTTTGTCCTCTAAATGTTCAAAATATGTTGGTTGAGAAGACAGTCACATAGACTGAACATCACACAAATCAAAACATGATTACTGCTGTAGAAGTGCAGATAAAGTACACAACGGGAGCACGATGGAGTCAGGGTGTGTCATAGGGAAACAACATGGTGACCAAATGATAGATCTGCAGAGCAGCAAGTGTAGTGTTGTAAGTCAGGGCTTTCTGGGTCAAACACTGAACCCTTTCCCCATCATCATTGCCATCTACAACAACTGCATAAAGATTAAATTGAATATTACTCACAATAGGAAATTTTCAAAATTGTTTTTTTAACATTTCATATATAAATGCCGCTAATTATAATAATTTTGATACATTCTATGCCCTTCACAGCTGTATTATATGCCCTGATCTGCATGTCACTGGGGGGGAAATGGGTTGATTATTTCCAGCATAGTGGAGAAAAACGTGGGCTTTGAAGTAGATTGCTAGCTATTTAAGCTCTCCGAGCTTCAATTTCCTCATCTGTAAAAAGCTTTGCAACAACATTCAGAGAGAAATTGAAAAAGTGAATATAAAATGTCCAGCATACTATTAGTACAAATTCACTCCTCTAGAGAGGTCAGTTATCTCTCCTTAAGAGAAAATGTTCCTCTAAGCTAATGTTGCAGAATATTAGAGTTGGCAACAACTTTAGTGATAACCTAGCTTAACTGCTTATGTTTCCAGAGGTAGCTGATAAAACCCGTAGATTTGATTTTACTTTCCAAAGATCACACAAACAGATTCAAGATAATTTTCTAACATATTTGGATTCCTTTTGTGCCCAGAGTAAGACTGCAGTGCTTAATGACAACCCTGGCCTGAAAGTCCACTCACCACCACATGTAAAATTGAGACAGGCTGAAAGATGCCACGAATAACAACAAAAACTACTTTCACTGTAAAAAGCAGTGCTTAAATTTGCATTCTTTCCCCAAGACACTGGTAATTGCAATAAGAAAGTTTAAATGGTAGTGCAGAGCAGAAATATATTTTGTAAAATAAATAATTGTGAAAATAATTTTAAATACATTTTCAGCATAAGGCTGATGCTTAACTCTATACTCCAGTTCTGAAAATAATCTTATTTGACAAATATCTTCATGTTCCAGAAAACCAAGTAAGCAATTTTTATCATTATACTGCATTAAAACTTAACTAAGTCAGTGTTTAAGCCTTTCTTTCTATTCAAGTTCAATCTAGGAAGCACTGAGATAGAAAAAGAGGAATTTATCTCTAGAAGAATTACTAGACAAATGACAGTTTATTTTATCTGATTTTCAAGTTTATTATTAGTTTTTGCCTTTTGTGAACTTGTGATAATTTTCAATGAAAATGATTAGAAATTATGTGTTTTGGTAAACTTATCAGAATGATTCTTTAACTATACAGATAAAGCAAATAAGAATGGAATTAATATTTTGCAGGAAGTAGATAACCATACATTTTGCTAAAAAAGTCCTAATTATAGCTAAATAGTTGGGAGTGGTCATATCTTTTCAATACTCACTAGTATTCAGAGCTTCAGCTGGACATAAATTAGATAATTTTTGTAGACTCCAGAAATACTTTAGGAGAGAAAGGTTCAAAACCCAACTGCTCTTTCTGTGTGATAACAAGCATGATAACTTCTATAATGAAACCTAGTAAGTCTCAGACAAAGAGTATGCACGTGGGAAAATTCAGTTTCTTTATCTATATCTCTGAACTTTATCAGTCCATGATCTCCAATGTATGTATTATGACATCTACTTTTCTGTAGTTAGGGTTCTGACACTGCTTACTCAGGTCTGCACGTAGCCTTAATTCTAACTTGATAGCTTTGGTACATATTTGTGCATTTAATATTGGCTTATGTTAAACATGTTCAGCTTCATCATATAGTCGCTGCTGCCCAGGGTTCTTGACTATTTCCTTTAAGCTTTTGTTCTCTTTCTGTAACGAAATCACCATATTCTATATCCACAATAAGGAACTTGTTACATCTCAATGTGATGCTACCTCATTAAATAAGAAACTTATCAACAGCTCATCACTGAGACTATAGTACAGTTACATAGTCTTTTAAAGACATTCTTTCCCTGACATGCAAATCAATCAAGATTAAAATCAGAACATTTATAATTTAAATGTTCAGGTATTTATTTAAAATTAAATAAAATTCATTTAAGATTCAGGTATTAATACAACTTGTATCATATTAATTATTTCTGGGTTTTGTTCTGGTTGCCCAGTATCAACACAGCTCTGATTCACACATTTAAATAACTGCAAGCATGGATGATGTTTAATTAAGCAAAAAAGGCAGAAAAGACCATTCTGTTGCACTAAAAAATGTCTTATATGGGACTACCTTAACACAATACCTAGACTGTGAATTTAAACAAGAAAAATGTGTTTACTTTCAGTTCTGGAGGCCAGAAGTTTCATTCAAGGAGCCAGCAATGCCTCTTTTTTTTTTTTTTTTTGTGCTCACACCGTGTGATCTTAGTTTCCAAACAGGAATGAAACCAGTGGAAGTATGGAGTCCCACTGGCTCACCAGGGACTTCCCCAATGCCTCTTATAAGCTACTAATCCCAAGTTCAGCTGCAGCGTCATGACCTATCCTTCCCAAGGCTCCATCTTGAGAAAGCATCACATTGGGGTTTCAGCATGACTTTTGGCAGACCACAATTCAGCCCCACCAAACAATGGAAATGTTTTATTAACAGAATCCAGAGAGTCTTTATTCCTTTTCATTCAAAAAAAGGAGTTAACTGGGTATTTGCTCCACAGCAGACACAAGGTATAAAAATTGTATTATAGCACATTTAAACATGTATTTTTTCATTTTTTTTTTCTCCTTAAGGTGAATATAATTTAGAAGTGAAACTCAAGTCACAAATTTGTAGAACTCCAGAAGTAACTCTGTTAACCTTTGGGGAAAACTGCTTTGTTATTCCAACTCACATATTTATAGAGGAAACAAAGTACATACAGCTCAGAGAACTAACCCTGAGATAAACACTGACCTGATAGCCACACAGAATGCAGCCCTCAGTGTGGTCACTGCTTTTTCCCCTTTACTTTCCCAATAAGCCACTACATACCTAGATCCATGTGAAAATATATCTCTTTGCCCTTCATGTTGGTTAATTACATTGCCAGTGTCTTTTTGGTAGGTAGTGAAAATTTAATTGAAAAGTAAAGAAAATCCAATAAAGATGGCTACCTTATTTTTATTGTTTCAATCCATGTTCTACATTTAAGATGCACTGATAAGGTAAATTACCATATGTCTTCAGCTGTGTTGTTAGTTAAGCAGAAGAGAGGAAAAGATTGAGACAGAAAGAGAGGAAGGCAGAGAGAGAGGAGACTGGAGACACATAAGATGTCTTCTGCAGTTAAGAAATGCTATTTTAAAACGATGTTACATTTGTGATTTTGTTGTGCTAAAGCTTGCAAATTATCTTCCTTGAAAATGTATGTGGTAGACAAATGCTACAGATAATTGCCATTCATTGCTTGGCGACTGCTGATAGTTGTTACGCGTACTAAAGACATATTGACTTAGCAAATCAATTAGCAGTGAAATTATTATAGAAATCCTTTGTCATTAATTACTTTAATGATAAGTAAATCCAGATCTTTCCCGATCACATGGAGCTATGAGGAAACCTTATCTGAGGGGCTCATACAATCTTAGAAAGGTAGACTCTGCAGACACCTTGCCTTTATTCCAATGGTTATGAGACAGATGCTCATTCAAAAAGAATACACTGTGAGAATATTGTGCTCAGAGTGCAACCCAATCCACAAAACTTTTGAAATGTTTTCTAGTTTATGTTTTTGATAGACATACAGCTTAGGAGGTGAAAGAGAATTAGAAAAGGATAGCCTTTAGAAGAATCTCTTGGTCTTTCACAATGCTTCATGTATCAAATGCTTCCTTCTTCTCATGTCTAGACATTTTAGAATGCAGAAAAATATCATTTATAAGATAAGAGACTATGTTCATAAGGTTATAAACGTGATTCTCATTTTCTTCACCTGCATAATGGAACTTTAATAAGCTATCATGTTGTTGTATGGATGAAATGTGATAATATCATTAAAACATCAAGCATAAAAATGTTTAGATTATAATAAAATGTATTCTCTGAAAAGGAGAAGGAAATTGCAACCCAATCCAGTATTCTTGCCTGGAGAATCCTATGGACAGAGGAGCCTGGTGAGCTGCAGTCTGTGGGGTTGCATAGAGTCAGACACGACTGAAGTGATTTCACATGCATAAAAGCAGGCACATCCTCTAAAGAGAAGTATAACTATTAGAATTTTGTTGTTTTTTTTTTTTTTTCCATAGTCCTGATTCACCATCATAGATATCCAGTTCATCGTGACATGTTAATCTTCCTTCTTTTACCTTTAATTCCTAAAAGAGACCTAATACACAAGCAAAAGAATGTTCTTGGTATGGCAAGTCTTTGGATATTGCATTTTAAAAATCAGTTTAAACAGTATGTGAAATAACCCCCTCCCTTCTAAAGGATAAAAAGAACTTATACCTTACTTGCATTTACTTGCTGTGCAAGGGAGGCTGAAGTGGAGCCTGCTGAGAGCAGGATGAGTAGCGCTCACTAGGGACTGGGGCACAGCAGCTGCCTGTCAACCACGCAATCTCTCCTGTCTCAGGTCTATCTCACTAAGCTCTAACAGTGCCCAAGCAAAGGGAAGACACTGTGAGAACTAATCAAAGGGAGGTAGGACTCAGGGAAAAGTAAGATCGCTACTAAATTATAAGGAACAGAGGAAGGAAATAATGAGTGAATGAAAACAGAAGAAAATAGAGGTAGAGAAAAGTGAGAGATGACTTAATGGATGTACTTTTTAGGCCACATCCTACTTGTATACTTTATGCCAGACGTATGTTAACTGGATGGCCTTAGAAGAACATTTAAAATACCCGTGTCTCTGTTTCCCTCCTTGTAAGCATGAAATATATCCTGTGTGGTTGATCAGATGGCTAAGTGAAAATGAGTGTGGAACTCATTATGCCATTGCTAGCACTGCAGATATGTATGATGCTATGTTTACGGGATACAAGGAGGAATTAAGAAAAGCTTCAGGACAGTGAAGAAAATACAACAAAGAGAACACACACTTTGGAGTCAGAAAATTCTGCCCTTGATTCACAGATCTAGTACTTAGCACCATCTTGACATTGAGATTCTAAGCTTAAGTTTTCTCATCTGTAAAATGAGGGCCATGAAATCTACATAGGGGTGTTGTGAGCATTAGAGATGATATATGTAACCTATATATTATTTGCATGGAGTTTACTGAAATTGTATTATTGCCTCTTACTGAAAATTATAGACATAAAAATGAAAAAAGGGAAGAAAAAAACTTTCCCCAGAACTTTCTTAAGGGAAATTCACATTTATTTATTCACATTTATTTGTTCACTGGGTGTCTTCAGTATTCCTACGTCACACACATGAGAAGCCTCAGGGTTTAATTAATGAGTATCTAGTAATAGGGAAGAAATTGGAGGCTAGGCTTGCCTCAGTGGAAGTCTAAGTTCTTTGGAACTATGCATCCTTCCCATTCTGCTATTGTACCAACTAGGAAAAGGGTTTATTAAAAGCAAGCAACAAAAAATACCACTTTGCATCAGAAAAATGACACTTCTATTTTTCTGGAACTCTAAGGGATGCAAGGTCTGTGGCAACAACTATTAATTCTCTTAAAAAAAAAATAGACCTGTGGACAGCAGTTTATAATACATGACAGAAAGATGTAAATGCCACCAAGAAAACTTTGGACAGTTTTATGGAAGGAAAGCCTCTAGAGCTGAGAGTTTAGTAAGTGCCTCATGGCAAAGCCGTATGTATGGTTAAAAATCAAAGCAAACCCCGAGAACTAAACATTTGTGAGCAAACAAGGATTTCAAGCATGCTCGTCAGAATCACCTTCAAAGCTTTTCTGAAATGGTGCAGGCCAGGTTGAATCCTTGCTGTTGGGAGAGAAAAGTCTTCTAAAAGGGGTCTTAGAGCTCTGTATCTCCATACCAACACCTGATTCCATGACCAAGAGACAAAAGAGAGAGAGAATGGCCTGGATGCACTGGTTTCAAATGACTCTGCGGGAAAAAGAAGAAACCATGTAACTACTAACCAAAAGACAAGGTTGTCATCACAGGGCACTCTGTACAATCCTTGAACAGGGAATGGTCTCAAATATGTGTAAACAGTAGTTTACAAGATCACAGGAAATAACTAACTATGAATACAATTCTGGCCAATGGTTACTTCTCTTTCCTTAGGGTGATTTTTTATTTCACCAAAAAGAGAACAGAATCTGGGCAAAAGAAGTAGCTTTGGAGAGAAAACCAATGATTTCCTTTCTAGTTACATAAATGTGTTGAGTAATTTTACAGAGAATGGGTGATAATTTTTATGATTTCTTATAATTCTCAATTATTATGAGCTTTAGAGTTAAAACCATAAAAAGAATCATTAATTTTTTTTTTCATGCAGTAAGCATTTTTGTTGGCAGATAGCATTCTTGAATCAGCTCTTTCCTTAGAACCTTGACTTGTTTCTGGCAGTAATACTCATAACTGGTGGAAAGAAGCTGACAACCAAAAAGTAAGAGTATCGAACTACTTCACACATTTTAACATTTATTGGTAATGGTTTGTTTTAGGTTTGTTTTGTTCTGAGGGAATGGGCAAATGAGAGAGTAAGTGTAAATCAGGGTAACCTTTTTCTTTCAGTATCAAGAAAACTATAAGAAATATTTAAAACAGGCTTAGGATATAGTGTGATTGTGAACAATGGACTAAAAAAACCCAGGATTATTTCCAGTAAGTAATTTCATTACTTGGTATATACCACTATAAGGAAAAAGACCAAAGAAATGGACATAAATTCTTCCAAGCCTTTATAATATACTTGAAAATAACACTGGGGACTATCGTACAAAATAGAAAACTAATAAATCAAAAAGAAAGCTCACAAATGGAACTACTTTAACAATTTGGAAGGGCTGAGATATACGTAGATTCTGTCCTTTGAAATTTCGATTCAGTACAGTATTTATGGTACTGTTTATAGCAGCTAAAAGTGTGTAAGATACAGCACAAAGCTGAATGTAAAGCCTTGACTTCATGTCTTAGGTCTACCGCAAGCAATTCCATGACTTTAAAGAAGTCTCTAATCATTCCCAGATCTCATTCTCTTAAATCTACAGGTATCCCTGTATATAGATACTCTTTGTACTTTTGGATCTAACTCCTGAAAACCTAAAACTACTTTAAAAAAAAAGCCTATTAGCAATTTATTTTAAAATGAGAAAGCCGTAGAGATCAGAACTCATAGCTATAAATATAAAGGCAACAAAATAAATACTGCAAATTAAACATGAGAATTCCATGTCTGCATGCTCATAAAGGGAGTTGTATTTCCACGTTTATTGTTTCTGCCTCCTGAGAAACATGTGGCACTAGAGATCCTGGGAAACACGGCTGCTTACTCTAGGTATACTACTCTAGGTATACTCTCGGTGTTCTTTACCTTGTGTTGCAAACGAGGGTTTCTTTGGGTGTTACAGATCTTTTCCATTCCTGTTCAAATGCATAGTGATTACTTTTTAGATTCATCCAAATCTACATTCTTGGGTGATCAGAACTTAGCACGAGACCCTCATTTAGCTACATCTTCCTCATTCTCATCTCAACATCCTGCTTCCTAACAAACAGGATTATAACCCTTCTTTTCATACATTCTATATCTTCCTCTGACTGCTTCCCAAGACATCTCTCATTCCCTACCATTTTAATGAGCTTTCCTCCTTTTTATTTCTAAATGTTATCAAGTATAGAGGAGAATATTTTCCCAGACACTAAAGGAAAAAAAAAACAAAACACCTGATTTTAATTCAGTGAGCTGCCACAGACTCACTCTGACCTTGGCCAAAGTAGTTGAGCAGACTCTCCTCAGTGTTTTCAGTTATATGATGAGTGTTGCTGCTGCTGCTGTTGCTAAATCGCTTCAGTCATGCCCAACTCTGTGCGACCCCAGAGATGACAGCCCACCAGGATCCCCCGNGAGGAGAATATTTTCCCAGACACTAAAGAAAAAAAAAAAAAAAAAAGCCTGATTTTAATTCAGTGAGCTGCCACAGACTCACTCTGACCTCGGCCAAAGTAGTTGAGCAGACTCTCCTCAGTGTTTTCAGTTATATGATGAGTGTTGCTGCTGCTGCTGCTGCTAAATCGCTTCAGTCATGTCCAACTCTGTGCGACCCCAGAGATGACAGCCCACCAGGATCCCCCGTCCCTGGGATTCTCCAAGCAAGAATTGGGGGCTATCAATTGCTCAACATAATAAATATTCTCTGATATTTATTGCTGTTATTTTTAATGTAAATAGTAATTGTAATAATGATAATTATAATGAAGAGAATGATAAATGTCTATCATTCTATGCTTTTTACAAACTATGGAGACACAAAGAATTTTATAAATCACACCTAAATTATTCTTTATTCTTCTAGATATTACTGAGAATCAGTCAGTAACTCCTAAAGTGAATGCATTATGAGATTTTAAAATTTCTTTCTTTCTGTTGAAAGAAATTTATGTGTTTTGGGTCTAGAGCGAAAGTAAAATAAAAATTAACAAGGCTTCTTCCTTCTAGGCTATGTTAAGTTCTTCTTCATCCTTTTAAAGAAAGTTCTGAGTCCCTACTGAATGAATTCTGAATTAGATCTAGTTTTACCAAAAACATGTTTGAAAAAGTTCAGAGGAAAAATATTGATGTGCATTTTGAACAAACCAAGAGGTGTTTTTATATATGTTAAAATACCACTCAACTGATCTGAAACAAGAAAACAGATTATTTCCATGGACTGCAACTATGTAACTGTCTTCCAGGTGAAGGCATTTTGCACTATTTCCGTGCCAAGTATTTGAGTGCTTACATGGTAACAGGCAGAGTCAGTTACAGATAGAGGAATGGTTTCAAATCTCACTGGGCAGATTTGGGCACTTGGGTTGAGAGAGGGGAATGGAAATGGATTCCCCATCATTCAGAGAAGCAGACACCAGTGCATTCCCAGTGTTCTCCAGAGTCTTCTGTGGGCTACTCTGCAACTACTTCATTCTAAAAGGGCAGTTATATGTGGAAATAAGTTAGCGAAAGTATGTTAGTATATACATACTGCAAAGGATCCTCTTTTCCTTGACATAGAATATGCTTGTTTGCACTCCTTGTGGGAAGACTATACATTCTATCCCCTTGACTTCGATCTTGGCTGTGTGGCTTGTTTTGTCTAGTATGATTGATGTCACTATGCACATGATGAGAACGGAGGCTTGAGATTTTCTTGTAAAGTTGGGCTTGCCCCACTGAACATCAGTGAACTGCAGTGAGAGTAACCTCCCCCAGAGAGCTGGGACCCTTTGCATTTTGAAGTCAGAATGAAGACATGTGAAGTTAACATAACCACAACTCATAAACAGTTTGGAGCTCAGACCAATAGGCTCTCAGCTTGAAGCAGAGAGGCTCAGAGTTCGGACTATACTGGACAGTCCACAAGTTGAGCTGCTAAACTCCCAACATTAGAATATTTTTGTTCACCATCAAGATTGTGTTTTCTTTTCATGCAGCAAATGTCTGCTTTTCTAACAAAATCTCAAAGGTCATATGTAGAAGAAACAATTGCTACACTGTGCTTGTAGTGAAACAATAGAAATAGGGAAAAGTTAGCAGAGCAACACAGACAAAAATTGATTTTTTTGTTGTTGTCGTTGGCCATGCCATGTGCTTTGTGGGATGTTAGCTCCTTGAGCCGAGATTGAACCCAGGCCATGGAAGTAAAATGACAAACTTCCTAATCATTGAACAACCTGGGAATTCCCAAGAAGTGATTATTCACAGAAGAGCAGTAAAGATAATTTTCCTCTAAATAGGTATCAACTGAGAAAGGGTTAACCAGGAATAAAAGGAAGAAGAAGCGGAATTTCAGGAATTCTGTAAATATACTAGTAAAGGGTAGAGGGGGAAATCAGCAACCTAAAGGAAAAATTATAGTAAACACTTTAATCCATGAAAGGTGTTATACTGACTGCATAGCACAAGTATACTTTTCAACCACCACGTGGCAGGCNAAAGATGAGATCGTATGTGATTTTTTTCTAAATTTTGTCACTTTTATAATGTTTGTCTTATATTTAGTGGAAAAACTTGATTACTAGTAAGACCACTTTCTTTAGATTTCTGATAGGTGTCTTAAGAAGTTTTCTTTACTATCAAATTATTTTCAATGGAGATACATTTTTTTTCAAGATGGTTTTCTAGAATTTTATCTTTGATTCTTATTTTATTTACTATTAAAATGCAAAGATTAGATCTAGAAAGCCCAGAAGCATAGAAACATGCCAAAATATTTCTCAAATATGTGTTTTTGGTTAGTCACTAAGTTGTGTCCTTTCTTTTTTGTGACCCCATGGACTGCAGCCCGCCAGGCTCAAGAGATTCTTCCAGGCAAGAATACTAGAGCAGGTTGCCATTTCCTTCTCGTGCCCTCCTCTAGAGGATCTCCTGACCCAGGGATCGAACCCACATCTCTTGCATCTCCTACGGTGGCAGGCAGACTATTTACCACTCAGCCACCTGGGAACCTCAATATGTATATATTTGTATGCATATACATTGTATATATATGTAACATGTAGCAAGAAATCTCTGCCCTTTTTTTTGTTTGTTTGCTTTTTTTTTTTACTCCCAAGAACAGGTTTCCATGAGTAGTTATCAGCCTGTTTTGACTAGATTAATATAAATTTATGCTTATATTTCCTGGAGACTCATTCAATTTAAGACTTGTCCTGAATTTTTCCTCATTAAGTTATATGATTAATCCCTGCATATATATATACACATTATCTTTTAATGGTTTGCATGCTCAAATCTGAGCTTCCCAGGTGGTTTAGTAGTATAGAACCCCCTTGCCAATGCAAGAGACATAAGTGATCNGACTCATTCAATTTAAGACTTGTCCTGAATTTTTCCTCATTAAGTTATATGATTAATCCCTGCATATATATATACACATTATCTTTTAATGGTTTGCATGCTCAAATCTGAGCTTCCCAGGTGGTTTAGTAGTATAGAACCCCCTTGCCAATGCAAGAGACATAAGTGATCCAAGTTCAACCCCTGTGTTGGGAAGATCCCCTGGAGGAGAGCCTGCATACCCACTCCAGTATGCTTGCCTGGGAGAGTCCCATGAACAGAGGAGCTTGTTGGGCTATTGGTCCATGTGGTCACAAAGAATCGGACGTGATATACAGTCCATGGGGTCACAAAGAGTCAGACACGACTGCAGCAACAGCTTGTACACATGCTCAAATCTAAAAATAGCAGTAGTCATTAACTGAGGAGTGTACATCTATACCAAGGACTCTAAGGTTACAACTTTCCTGGAACTATGCAGGAAATCAGTGCTAAACAAAGCATTTCTCAGTAGGTAGTACATGGCATAGAATAACTTGTTAATTTTATATGAATGTATATTGAATAAGTTTAACAGTGAATGGACAAGTGATATTTGGGTTCAACCCAACTCTGCCATTTTTAAGTAATGCTCTTGTCAAGTTACTCAACGTGTTTGAGTGTTGAAAATAAAATTAATAATATCATTCACTGTTGCTTTGGGAAGAATTAAATTACGTGAGATAATGTTTATAAAGTAAAGTATTATCTGTTTCTAGTAGTTACAATGTCTATCATTTATACTCTTTGCATTAAGCACTATTCAGTCACAACTCACTTTTTTTTTTTTGCAATCTCTGTGAATTACTAGTAATTTTTTTTTTACCACTATCATACAGATAAAGAAACTAGTCTTAGAGAAATTAAGACATGCAAAATCATCANCTTTAGATTTCTGATAGGTGTCTTAAGAAGTTTTCTTTACTATCAAATTATTTTCAATGGAGATACATTTCTTTTTCAAGATGGTTTCCTAAAATTTTATGTTTGATTCTTATTTTATTTACTATTAAAATGCAAAGACTAGATCCAGAAAGCCCAGAAGCATAGACACATGCCAAAATATTTCTCAAATATGTGTTGTTGCTGTTGCTAAGTCGCATCAGTCGTGTCCGACTCTGTGCGACCCCTTAGACAGTAGCCCACAAGGTTCCCCTGTCCCTGGGATTCTCCTGGCAAGAACACTGGAGTGGGTTGCTGTTTCCTTCTCCAATGCATGAAAGTGAAAAGTGAAAATGAAGTCGCTCAGTCGTGTCTGACCCTCAGCGACCCCATGGACTGCAGCCCACCAGGCTCCTCTGCCCAAGAGATTTTTCCAGGCAAGAATACTAGAGCAGGTTGCCATTTCCTTCTTGTGCCCTCCTCCAGAGGATCTCCTGACCCAGGGGCCAAACCCACATCTCTTGCATCTCCTACAGTGGCAGGCAGATTATTTACAACTCAGCCACCTGGGAACTGTTAGGACCTAACGTACGCCATGACAGGCTTTAAGGCCTGAATTCCATTTATCAAGAAGCTGAGACATCGCCTAGGAGGAACTGAGATCATCTTCCATGGGTGTCAGGACTTGATCAATTAGCATGTTTCCCATAGCCTGGTTTGAGCCTGTCAGGACGTAATGGACATCCCCCAAGAAAGCCCATGTGCACGAAAATTTAGCCAATTAGTAGATGCCTGGAAACCCTTGCAACCAATCCACCTTTGTCAACTCCCTGTCTTTGTTCTAAATCTATAAATACTGCTGTAATTCAGGGCTGAGGGCTCTTTCTCAACTCCACTATGCTGGATGCGGTTTGGGCCCTAGCTTGAGCTAGCAATAAACCCCTTTTTGCTTTTGGATTGCTGTGGAGGTTTTGTTCTCTCAATTTTGGGGACTCGGACCTTGGGCATAACAGGAACCTCAATATGTATATATATGTAGCATGTAGCAAGAAATCTCTGCCCTTTTTTTTGTTTGTTTGTTTTTTAACCCCCAAGAACAGGTTTCCATGAGTAGTTATCAGCCTGTTTTGACTAGATTAATCCAAATTTATGCTTATCTTTACTGGAGACTCATTCAGTTTAAGATTTGTCCTGAATTTTTCCTCATTAAGCTATATTATTATTCCCTGCATATATATACACATTATCATTTAATGGTTTGCATGCTCAAATCTGAGCTTCCCAGGTGGTTTAGTGGTATAGAACCCCCTTGCCAATGCAAGAGACATAAGTGATTCAAGTTCAACCCCTGTGTTGGGAAGATCCCCTGGAGGAGAGCCTGCATACCCACTCCAGTATGCTTGCCTGGGAGAGTCCCATGAACAGAGGAGCTTGTTGGGCTATTGGTCTATGTGGTCACAAAGAATCGGACATGATATACAGTCCATGGAGTCACAAAGAGTCAGACACGACTGCAGCAACAGCTTGTACACATGCTCAAATCTAAAAATAGCAGTAGTCATTAACTGAGGAGTGTGCATCTATACCAAGGACTCTAAGGTTACAACTTTCCTGGAACTATGCAGGAAGTCAGTGCTAAACAAAGCATTTCTCAGTAGGTAGTGCATGGCATAGAATAACTTGTTAATTTTATATGAATGTATATTGAATAAGTTTAACAGTGAATGGACCAGTGATATTTGGGTTCAACCCAACTCTGCCATTTTTAAGTAATGCTCTTGTCAAGTTACTCAACATGTTTGAGTGTTGAAAATAAAATTAATAATATCATTCACTGTTGCTTTGGGAAGAATTAAATTACATGAGATAATGTTTATAAAGTAAAGTATTATCTGTTTCCAATAGTTACAATGTCTATCATTTATATTCTTTGCATTAAGCACTATTTAGTCACAACTCACTTTTTTTTTTGCAATCTCTGAGAATTACTAGTAATTTTTTTTTACCACTATCATACAGATAAAGAAACTAGTCTTAGAGAAATTAAGACATGCAAAATCATCACAACTATTTAAATCTTTGATTTCTGGGAACAAAAATGATTGAATGTGGGGCTTCCCTGGTGGCTGAGATGGTAAAGAACCTGCTTGCAATGCAGGAGACCTGGGTTTGATCCCTGGGTTGGGAAGATTCCCTGGAGGACGGTATGGCAACCCACTCCAGTATTCTCGTCTGGAGAATCCCCATGGACAGAGGAGCCTGGTGGGCTACAGTCCTTGGAGTCGCAAAGAGTAGGACACAATTGAGTGACTAAGGACACACATGCAGCAAAATTAGGTACACATAGACTTTAAAATCTAGAGTTGCTCTGGAGAATATTCTAAATCTGCACACTTTTAGAACCCAGTGTATCGGGGTGGGAAACAGACCCACAGTTCCCAGTACTCAGCCCCTCCATACTGTCTTGTCTTCTACCTATCTCATTTCACTCCTGTTTAATTTCCTTTGCTAGCTTGTTCTTTACATTTCTGAATGTAAAATTTTAGATAGTCCCAGTGCTTAACTTTCACCTGCTCTTACTTTTGTATCCTTTGTCCAAACATCTTACTTTATCTCCAACTGCCTGCCTAGCATTCCCACTTAACTTTTCAGTAGTGGTTTCAAACCATTAACATATGCATCTTTTCATACCAACTGCTCCCTCTCAAATATACTCCTTTTCATTTTTTACCATTTTAGTTGATGGCAACTTCATCTTTTCAGGTGCTGAATTCAAGGAAAAAAATTGGATTTGTCTTTGACTCTTCTGTTTCTTATCACTCCACCTACAGTCAACGTATTCAAAATACATTCAGTATTGCAGTAGTACTCACATTCATTATGTGTTATTCTGGGTCTTCTGAGANCCATTTTAGTTGATGGCAACTTCATCTTTTCAGGTGCTGAATTCAAGGAAAAAAATTGGATTTGTCTTTGACTCTTCTGTTTCTTATCACTCCACCTACAGTCAACGTATTCAAAATACATTCAGTATTGCAGTAGTACTCACATTCATTATGTGTTATTCTGGGTCTTCTGAGAATCAGATACCAAGATAGGATTAAACATGTGAATGTATTAGGAGTAAAGCCCAAGAGAGAAAGCAAGGACAGAACCTGGAGAGTCAGAAATGATCTGAGTCAAACTCAGATCTGACTCAAAGTAAAGGAGAAAAAGAAGATGGGAATCTGGGTGAAAGGGGTTTTGGCAGCAGGGCAATTCTGAGGGTTTAGCAGGGCCATTGGAGAGTCCTTAAGCCAAGGTAGCCTGTGAGATATTTCTGCATCTTCCAGAAATGAGCTTTTCTCAGAATCCCTGCCATGCTTACTAATTTCCTTGGTAGCCCATGGGAAACAGCCTCCACCAGAACCTATTGATGGATTCCAGAGTACTCTCAGCTGTCAGAGATCTGAAAGGCACATCCTCACCATGCTCACACACTGTCATCACCTTGGTCCAGGCCATTATCATCTCTAAGTAGACTGATTGGAGTAGCTTGTTAACTGATCTTATTTACTTGCCTTTTCTTCACTTCCACCTTTTCTCAGCATAACTTCTACTGTGCCTCTTTCAAGACATAAGTCAGATCCTGTCACTCTCACCTGAAACCTTCCAGGGCTCTCCCATTTTGAGTAAACCACAAAATCATTATATGGGCAACGTGTCCCCATAACGGTCACTGAGGGCTTCCTCTTTGACCTTTCATTCACCACCACTCTAGTCCACTTGCCATTTTTCAAGCATAACAGATATTCTCCAGCCCAAGGATCTGTATACTTGCTGTTGTCTCTTCTCAGAACTCATAACCACATTTGCCTTCATGTTCACAATACCCAGTGTCTCTTCATTTAACCTACTGCATACTTTATTTTGTACTTATTTATTGTTTCCATTTCCCCAACAGTTAGACCATATAAGATAAGGGCAGAGGTTCTCATCTAACTGCTGCATTCCTAATGCCTATGCCATTACCTACTCAGATTAAGTGATCAGAAAATATATTTTTGCATTTATAAATAGTGACAAACCAAGAACTTGTGGGGAAGACAGATGGGCACTCAAATTTTAACTTAAACAACTGTTTCTCTTTGGAGAAATCAATTAGCCTCTGCACCTCAGTAGAACAATACGTTCAGGAATCACCATATGTATGTTTTAGGTATAAAAAATCACAACTAAGCATAACATTTCAGATGTTGCAAAAATCCCATTTACTATCGCAATATTTATCCAACTAGATTGGAGTCTGCCATCCTGTCATTCCAAACACCACTCTGACAGGAGATGACTGGANCAATTAGCCTCTGCACCTCAGTAGAACAATACGTTCAGGAATCACCATATGTATGTTTTAGGTATAAAAAATCACAACTAAGCATAACATTTCAGATGTTGCAAAAATCCCATTTACTATTGCAATATTTATCCAACTAGATTGGAGTCTGCCATCCTGTCATTCCAAACACCACTCTGACAGGAGATGACTGGAAGATAACACAGATCTGAGCATTTTCACTCTTAGGTACTTTGTTTTTAATTTCCTTGAGGGATTAAAATCACTTTTCTTTCCTGACCAGAGATACTCCAAAAAGTATAAATCAATGAACAAAGAGTTTTTATTAACATGGATTGAAAAACTGGCTTTGCTTCACTGGGTATGTAAACAGAGAACAATGATTTTATAATTCTCAGAAACAATTCCTTTATTTATAATGTAATGATAGTTACACTTTTCTTTCTAAAATGTTCTGATATAATAAACCATCTAAGATAGATTTCTATTAACTAGCCAATACCCTTAAAAATATCACTTTACCTGAAGGTGGCAGAAGGTCAGTGATTCTCAATAAAGACAGTGAAAGTATTAGACCATTCCCATATACCTGAAGGGCATAGTTTCTAATTCTAGGCTGTTGGTCTCTACCACTGTACTGCTCTTAAAATAGTTAATGAAATAAAATATTAGTATTCCAAATTCACTATAGCATAAATCTGGGATGACTGAAGAATAAGACAAAGTCATCATCATATAAGATCACCTGAGCATAAAACACATTCATCCCCCTATTTCTTTCCAGGAGACACACTACTCCTGACCTGAGATGTCCTATGTCAGTATGATGTATTGGATGAATTATTTTCTGTTTAATGCTAGGACAACAGCATGGCTTTTCTCTATTGACCTTGATATCTCATTTCTAGAAATATAAGCACTAGAGTATCAAAAGATCCGATAAGAGCCTTACTCTTTTTACCACAGTTTCTCTAGTTATTTATTGTCTTCTACACCAGCATTCAGATTATTCATGCTGCTATGTACAGTCTGCAGAATACCAACTTATTCTCTACTCTTTAAACAATATACAGTCAAAGATAGGGGATCTGTAACAAAGTGCTTTACAAAAACATACTAATGGGTATTTGCCTGAACATTTACTAGTGTAGTTTTAAGACAGTGCATTATTTCAGAGTATAAAGTATAATTATGTTATGATAATTTCTTACATAATTATTAATTACTGAGTCAAAATACTGAATTTCCAGTCATTCTTTCTGATGAGCTGAGCCATGAAAAGGCAAACTCTGAGGTCACTGTGCCTTTAGTTGACAGTAGTTGTACACCAAGTTCCTTCAAAATATGTTTTTTTTCCTAGAAAGTAGGTTGATTGGTTTCACTAAGCAGAATTATAATAAATGTACTTTATTATTAATCTTATAATAAATTAACGGTTTTATAATTTACCATCTACATGGGAGACACCTGGAAGTGTAGTTAAAAATATACCAAAACATCAATAACATTTTAATCTCTTCCAGATAAACAAGGGAATAAGTTCACCTTATCAGGCATTTACTGTTCTTTGTGAGGCCTTTTAATATATATCATCTCTAGTTTTACTAATAAATCTGAAAGCATATTAATAATTTACTCAAAACCATACCAATTTATCTAGGATTTGAACACTTTATTTTGCCAACTAGAAACACATATTCCTTCCACCATTTTACACGGCCTCCTTGTAAACCTGTGCTTCAGATCAGCCATTTGCAGAATATTANGGAGACACCTGGAAGTGTAGTTAAAAATATACCAAAACATCAATAACATTTTAATCTCTTCCAGATAAACGAGGGAATAAGTTCACCTTATCAGGCATCTACTGTTCTTTGTGAGGCCCTTTAATATATATCATCTCTAGTTTTACTAATAAATCTGAAGGCATATTAATAATTTACTCAAAACCATACCAATTTATCTAGGATTTGAACAATTTATTTTGCCAACTAGAAACACATATTCCTTCCACCATTTTACATGGCCTCCTTGTAAACATGTGCTTCAGATCAGCCATTTGCAGAATATTGCACAAGACATGAAAAGAATTAATTGATATCTGTGGAGAAAGTACTACTTGCCTGGAGCTGCTGCTAAGTCACTTCAGTCGTGTCTGACTCTGTGTGACCCCATAGATGGCAGCCCACCAGGCTCCCCCATCCCTGGGATTCTCCAGGGAAGAACACTGGAGTGGGCTGCCATTTCCTTCTCCAAGCTTGCCTGGAGGTTACAGTCCAATTGGAGACACAGAATATATTAACAGATATTAGAGAAATGCAGGCACATAGAAGAAATTCATTCTGAGAGGGGCACTTCCATTTTAACACGGTGACTGACCAGATAATCGGTAAACACTTTCAGAGCAGTATGCTCAAAAAGTTGGAAAAAATATGAAACACTGATTTCAGTGCACATCTGAGTTGAAAGAAGATAATAGAAATGTCAGTTCCCAAAGGAACTAAAAGCCTCTTGCTGAGAGTGAAAGAGAAGGGTGAAAAAGCTAACTTAAAACTCAACATTTGAAAAACTAAGATCATGGCATCCAGTTCCATCACTTCATGGCAAGCAGATGGAGAAACAGTCAGGGCAACAGGGACAGACTTTATTTTCTTGGCTCCAAAATCACTGCAGATGATGACTGCAGCCACAAAATTAAAAGACGTTTGCTCCTTGGAAGAAAAGCTATGACAATCCTAGACAGCATATTAAAAAGCAGAGACATCACTTGGCTGACAAAGGTCTGTATAGTCAAAGTTATCATTTTCCCAGTAGTCATATAGGATGTGAGAGTTGGACCATAAAGAAGTCTGAACACCAAAGAATTGATGCTTTCAAATTGTGGTGCTGGAGAAGACCCTTGAGAGTCTCTTGGACTGCAAGTAGATCAAGCCAGTCAATCCTGAAGGAAATTAATCTTGAACATTCATTGGAAAGACTGATGCTAAAGCTGAAGTTCTAACAACTTTGTCCACCTGATGCGAAGAGCTGACTCATTGGAGAAGACCCTAATGCTGGGAAAGATTGAAGGCAGGAGGAGAAGCGGCTAACAGAGGATGAGATGGTTGGATGGCACCATCAATGGACATGAGTTTGAGCAAATTCCGAGAGATAGTAAAGGACAGGGAAGTCTGTTGTCCTGCAGTCCATGGAATTGCAAATATATGGATTCCATTTAGCAACTGAACAACAGCAACAGCACTCCCAAAATATGGGAGACAACTGAATACCAAAGAAGTCAGTGGGGGTAACCAAGCTATTAATACATTGAGAGTAAATTTCTATCTTTAAACCTAAAATACTTGAGTTTTCAAATGCATAAGGATTGCATATATGAGATTGGGGTTTCCGTGAGGCAGGAAATGAAGTAGAGATCTTTACCTGTCCACCTCTGAAATGTCAGTTCTCAAACAGGCAGGACACTGCTGCACTACTAGACGCTTCTACTTTTGTTCTTTTTGTTTGTTTTTCTGTTTGTTTATGACAATGAATGGGAGGAGGCACTACAGAATTTAGAAAATTAATCACTTTTTAAGATGTAAACCAAAGTGAAACTGAAAGTGAAGTTGCTCAGTCGTGCCCAACTCTTTGCGACCCCATGGATAGTAGCGTGCCCCAAGCTCCTCTGTCCATGGAATTTTCAAGGCAAGAGTACTGGAGTGGGCTGCCATTTCCTTCTCCAGGGAATCTTCCCAATGCAGGGATCAAACTCAGGTCTCTCACATTCTAGACAGACGTTTTACCATTTGAGTCACCAGGGAAGGAGAATTTTAGAATATGGAGCAAACATTTTTTAAACTCTAAATTGTTAAATTCTATTTGGAAACTCAGTTACATGTCCATAACAAAGGATCAGAAAAATAAATTCTGTGTAATTTGTAGAAACGTTAATGACAACCCATATATTAAGATAGTTTCAACCCAAATTTCAAGTANTGACCATTTGAGTCACCAGGGAAGGAGAATTTCAGAATATGGAGCAAACATTTTTTAAACTCTAAATTGTTAAATTCTATTTGGAAACTCAGTTACATGTCTCTAAGAAAAGATCAGAAAAATAAATTCTGTATAATTTGTAGAAACGTTAATATATTAAGATGGTTTCAACCCAAATTTCAAGTATACGTTTTTCAGGGTATTAGGACTATTTAAAACTTATGTGTAAGCAAACAATTTCTAAAGCATATAAGCTATGACTTTCTTTTTATTACATAAATACCTTAATTTGAAAATAATTTCTTAAATCATATACTTAAAAATNTTGAAAGTTTTATTTGCTTTATTTGATTCACATACCTATTTATTTATTTATTTTATTTTACTTTTCCTCTAGATTGTGATGATTTATTATACAGAGCACAGAAAAAGAGATTTTTATCTCTATTTTTTAACTTGGACAAAATAAATAATCACTATGTATAGACTGAGAGCTTATTTTCAGCTATACATTAAAATAAAAAATACTCCAGAAAAGTTTTAAACCATAAAATGGTTCAATAATGAATTATCCTGGTATAATTGGAAAAAGAAAAAATTACTTCCTACTTTTGTAAAAACAGATAACTTAATGTTAATTCTCAATCTCATTCTCTAAAACGTTAAAAATTACCCTTACCTAACTAACTTGGTACAAGAATGAAATAAAATAATTATTAAAGATATCTAGTACAATGCCTAGAATATAATTTATTCAAAGTTGTAGGACCTGATTTTCACTTTATGGAAGACTGAGTATAATTCTTGGAGTTTCCCCTAATATTGTAAATCAATTCTAATTACTATATGTGTTACTGTTCAACTAGTTCCTTTCAGTCCACATAAATATGACAGGAATCATGGAATGTATTTTTTTCCGTATATCATAGTGCAAACCATCCTTATAAGGACCTTTCACAATTAGATGTCTTTACTCCTGATTGGCCAAAGGATAATCACATAATATTAGTTATGGGCAAAGGACTTGTCTTAAAAGGATGGCAGGTCTTAACCTAGTACGAATGCTACATATTATTTAGAAACACAATTCAGGAAAAATCCCAGTTGCCAATGGGTAGATTAGCTTCCAATAGCACTGGGTCATTTTCATGACTCTAACTCTTGGCTCTTTTCCCTGGCAGTTTCTCAAGGTGCGATTTCCTACTTAGCAGGAATAATCTTCACCAACTAATACCTCAGCCCTGAAATCAGTACAGGAGCCAAGTCTTCAGGTACTGGGTTGGATTGCTCTGTACCGCTCCCTAGGCAAGGTTGCTTGTGCATTGAGATGGCCTTCCTCCTAGGCAGACACAGCTCCCTCTGCTATAGCAGAGGCTGCCTACCATCCTCACCCTCACTGGGGCATATGCAGGACAGGTGCTGAGTTGTCGGCCCTGGCAAATGCTATGGTAGGTACCCTATCTGGGACTGCTATCACTCAGGTGGTCTAACAAGTAGAACCTGGAAATGGAGTTTCCTGAGTTACTGGACATTCCTGTGAGTGCTGGACACCCAAATTCCTACCCTGCCTTACAGAGCTCTAAGACTGACACAGTTTACCCTGTACGCTTATTGACAGGGCTTATAGTTGGCCAAATGAGTTAGGAAAGCGTGTGGTAATGGCACCTCTGGTCTTCAGTGTCTGTTTATTCTGATCAGCCCAAAGCCGGATCTTTGTATAACAAGTAACTTCAAACTTTATATTTGTGCTATTTGACATGAATAAGGTACTCTCTCAGTTCGGACAGGCACACTGGAAAATGAAATCATCATTAACGGTGGGGGGCATTAGAAATATTTGCNGAAGAGGTTTCTAACATGGGACAGGTTAAATATAGTTTAACCAGTTTCCTACCATTTTTGATGAGTGACATTGATGTCACTTTTGAGCCCCAGAGATCTACATGTTGATTATTCTCCATCAAATCATTCTTTGGTTGAGCTTAAAAATATATTCATTTTGATTACATTACTGAAGTTCCTTTTCCTGCAGAAACTTCCAATGATATAAAGCTGAAAACTTTCAAAGTGCAATTGCTGAAGTGCAGTATCATAAATAGAAGATCGACTGGATATTGTGATATGATTTCTTATAATGTTCAAATCTATACATTAATTTAAACTAAAAAAGCATTCTGTATGCAAATTTAATACTTTTTACAGAAAAAAAGAATATTTTCTATCCATTTTATTTTTATTTAGAATTATAGTACATGTCCATAATTTATAGCTCGTACTCAGCCATTTCTATAGCCTAACAGTGATTTTATTGGAAGCAAAGATAATTTATTTCATCTTTATGACAGACATTCAGGAATATGATTACAAAAAAGGTAAGTCTAATTCAGATATAAAAATAGTTATTATTCATCTGGCATAGTTTAAGATGCTACCTGTTTCCCCCCTGTGTGCCAATGTGAATATGTATATATCTCTCACACTATATTTTAGTTGAAAGTTTTATTTGCTTTATTTGATTCACATATCTATTTATTTATTTATTTTATTTTACTTTCCCTCTAGATTGTGATGATTTATTATACAGAGCACAGAAAAAGAGATTTTTATCTCTATTTTTTAACTTGGACAAAATAAATAATCACTATGTATAGACTGAGAGTTTATTTTCAGCTATACATTAAAATAAAAAATACTCCAGAAAAGTTTTAAACCATAAAACGGTTCAATAATGAATTATCCTTGTATAATTGGAAAAAGAAAAAAATTACTTCCTACTTTTGTAAAAACAGATAACTTAATGTTAATCCTCAATCTCATTCTCTAAAACGTTAAAAATTACCCTTACCTAACTAACTTGGTACAAGAATGAAATAAAATAATTATTAAAGATATCTAGTACAATGCCTAGAATATAATTTATTCAAAGTTGTAGGACCTGATTTTCACTTTATGGAAGACTGAATATAATTCTTGGAGTTTCCCCTAATATTGTAAATCAATTCTAATTATTATATGTGTTACTGCTCAACTAGTTCCTTTCAGTCCACATAAATATGATATGAATCATGGAATGTATTTTTTTCCATATATCATAGTGCAAACCATCCTTATAAAGACCTTTCACAATTAGATATCTCTACTCCTGATTGGCCAAAGGATAATCACATAATATTAGTTATGGGCAAAGGACTTGTCTTAAAAGGATGGCAGGTCTTAACCTAGTACGAATGCTACATATTATTTAGAAACACAATTCAGGAAAAATCCCAGTTGCCAATGAGTAGGTTAGCTTCCAATAGCACTGGGTCATTTTCATGACTCTAACTCTTGGCACTTTTCCCTGGCAGTTTCTCAAGGTGCCATTTCCTACTTAGCAGGAATAATCTTCACCAACTAATACCTCAGCCCTGAAATCAGTACAGGAGCCAAGTCTTCAGGTACTGGGTTGGATTGCTCTGTACCGCTCCCTAGGCAAGGTTGCTTGTGCATTGAGATGGCCTTCCTCCTAGGCAGACACAGCTCCCTCTGCTATGGCGGAGGCTGCCTACCATCCTCACCCTCACTGGGGCATATGCAGGACAGGTGCTGAGTTGTCGGCCCCAGCCAGTGCTATGGTAGGTACCCTATCTGGAACTGCTATCACACAGGTGGTCTAACAAGTAGAACCTGGAAATGGGGTTTCCTGAGTTACTGCACATTCCTGTGAGTGCTGGACACCCAAATTCCTACCCTGCCTTACAGAGCTCTAAGACTGGACACAGTTTACCCTGTACGCTTATTGACAGGGCTTATAGTTGGCCAAAATAAGTTAGGAAAGCGTGTGGTAATGGAACCTCTGATCTTCAGTGTCTGTTTACTCTGATCAGCCCAAAGCCAGGATCTTTGTGTAACAAGTAACTTTAAACTTTATATTTGTGCTATTTGACATGAATAAGGTACTCTCTCAGTTTGGACAGGCACACTGGAAAATGAAATCATCATTAACGGTGGGGGGCATTAGAAATATTTGCTACATATACAACTTTTATCTCCAGTTTAGAATTCAAAAATAATAAAGTGACCCTATGGCCTGCATATTTGCAGCCTAAACCAGTACGTAATGGTAATTCTAAAAACCAAGAGGTAGCCATAAATATTACATTCTTTATTTTTATAAGGGAAGACTAACATCATGACCAACTTAGACAGCATATTAAAAAGCAGAGACATTACTTTGCCAACAAAGGTCCATCTAGTCAAGACTATGGTTTTTCCAGTGGTCATGTATGGATGTGAGAGTTGGACTGTCAAGAAAGCTGAGCACCGAAGAAGTGATGGAGAAGACTCTTGAGAGTCCCTTGGACTGCAAGGAGGTCCAACCAGTCCATTCTGAAGATCAGTCCTGGGTGTTCTTTGGAAGGACTGATGCTAAAGCTAAAACTCCAATACATTGGCCACCTCATGCAAAGAGCTGACTCATTGGAAAAGACTCTGATGCTGGGAGGGTCTGGGGGCAGGAGGAGAAAGGGATGACAGAGGACGAGATGGCTGGATAGCATCACTGACTCAATGGGCGTGAGTCTGAGTGAACTCCGGGAGTTGGTGATGGACAAGGAGGCCTGGCGTGCTGTGATTCATGGGTTCTCAAAGGGTCAGACATGACTGAGCGACTGAACTGAACTGAACATCATCTATCTACCCACTTGAAGTGTCAAATGAGTTCAAAAATAATAAAAATACCTAACCTAACAGGTAACAGATGGTGTTGTGTCCCTTGCGACAAACTCAGTATCAATTTAGAAAACTTAGCACACCTGACCTGAATCATTTTACCACCTGCATATGCTGTACATCTGCTATTTGATTGAAATTCATAATCATACTTCTTTGAGACAGTTTTCCTTGGTGTTATATAGTCAAGTTGTTTTTATAATTCTAGACTCATTGAATCTTACCATTGCAATGAACAACAAAAATTATCTGGTCCAAATTTATACTCAAAGTTGTGAAACTTTGTGTCTTGTTCCTAACAGATGGAAACTCTGCATGTTGAAACTTTTCTAGTTCAGCATGTTCTCTACTGTATGTACCAGCCCAGAATTTATTTAGGGACATTTCTAGTTAGTGAATAATCTTTTATTACCTTTATAAAGTGCTTCTAACACAGACTTAAACAAGAGGAATCATTTCATTATTAAAAGTTTACCTACCCCAGAAAACACTCCAGAGATTTATNCTGAAGGAGGTCAGTCCTGGGATTTCTTTGGAAGGAATGATGCTGAAGCTGAAGCTCCAGTCCTTTGGCCACCTCATGCAAAGAGTTGACTCATTGGAAAAGACTCTGATGCTGGGAGGGATTGGGGGCAGGAGGAGAAGGGGTCGACAGAGGATGAGATGGCTGGATGAAATCACTCACTCGGTGGACGTTAAGTCTGAGTGAACTCTGGGAGTTGGTGCTGGACAGGGAGGCCTGGAGTGCTGCGAAACATGGGGTCACAAAGAATCGGACATGACTGAGCAACTGAACTGCACTGAAAATAAATAAATTTATATTAAAAAAAAAAAAAGCACCATGCGGGTTAGATCTAGAAGTAAATGATTCCATATTCCCAAAGAAACTAGGTTGGTCATCCTAATAAGGTGCTTTAGTGGACCCCAGAACACAGAACAGTCACGTTTCATCTACTCTGTTTCCAACCCAGTTGAGTCACACGTATAGGACCAGGAATCATGATCCTTGATTTTTCCCTAACCTTCTCTGAGTAAGAAAATCAGCAAAAAGAAACTATTATCAATAACAAGCAGAATAACCATCTTTATCATTAGCATGGCAATAACATTGCACAATTCTTCATTTCCCTTTGAGCCAAATTCTTATTTAACATAATAGGAATATTAATACCTAACTGATGTTCACTCTACATCTAAATTTTTGCCCCTTAAATAAATAGGCAAATTTTATGAACAGCTGTTTAAGAGAAATGGCATTCCAAATAGCCAATAAATGACATGAAAAGGTGGCCAGTCTCTCTTATAATCAAATAAATAGAATATAAAAGAGAATGGTAGGAAAAGAGGAAAAAATATTAAGTTTAAGTTGAAAAAAAAACTGACAAACCTTCATCCAGGTGCTAAACTTAGTGTTAACTGTAATAAGTCATACTGATAGTACACACCCTTGATATGATATGATGAGAATAGCGATTTACCACTATAATCTTCCTCTCCAAAACATCATAACATCTAATCATGAAAGGAAAATCGGATAAATACAGAGAATTATTCTACAAAACNAATGTCACCCACGGTGTACCTTTTCTGGGACCCCCTCCCTTTATCTACCTTCTCCCCCATCTTGATAGATGGCCTTCTCTGGTCTTCCTCCCTCAAGGATCTTACATTATAACACTCATTCTTTTATTCAGTAAATATTTATTAAGCTCCTCTTACTGACCAGGTTCTTTATTAAGTGCTGGGACTACAAAGGCAAATAAGCCTTCAGGTGGTGTAAGAAAAGACAGACACCTATGCGAGTGAGAGCAGTGCCAGCCGGATCCAGGAAGGCAGCTGTGTGAGCCCTGCCCTGTGGCAGCGGAGGAACCAGTGGGTAGAAGTATGAGAATCCAACAGGGAGGAGGTTGGGGAAAAGAATTTGCGTGAGTACATGTAGAAAGATGGACAACAGATAAGCTTTGTTGATGGCAGAAAATCGCTCCAGCAGAGGCACTTGATTAATAAACCGAAAATGACTCACTTACAAAACTTGTTCAAGCTATTATAAAAGCAAAAGATAATCATAGGAAGTCAACCCTAATTTTAATCCTAATTGTTGTTAACATCCAGGGCTTTCTTAAACTCAAAAAGGCTTATTAGTGATATGTTAAAACTTNCTATGTCCCTGGGATTTTCCGGACAAAAATACTGGAGTAGGTTGCCGTTTTCGACTTCAGGGGACCTTCCTGACTCAGGGAGTGAATCTGTATCTCTTGCACTGGCAGCCAGATTCTTTCCCACTGTACCACCTGAGAAGGCACTTAGCTAATAACAGTGTGTGTATAGTCATAACTACCATGCTAATGAAATGTTAATAATACAGGAAAATGGGAATTCTTACTATCTTCCCAATTTTTATGTGTATCCAGAATTGTCCAAGATGTGTGCATGCTAAGTCACTTCAGTCGTGTCTGACTCTTTGTGACCCCATGGACTGTAGCCCACCAGGCTCCTCTGTCCATGGGATTCTCCAAGTGAGAATGCTGGAGTGGGGTGCCATGCCCTCCTCCAGGGATCCCAACCCAGGGTTCGAACTCATGCCTCCTGCAGCTTNCCCATGGACTGTAGCCCACCAGGCTCCTCTGTCCATGGGATTCTCCAAGTGAGAATGCTGGAGTGGGGTGCCATGTCCTCCTCCAGGGATCCCAACCCAGGGTTCGAACTCATGCCTCCTGCAGCTTCTGCTTTGTAGGCAGATCTCTTACCACTGAGCCACGGGGAAGCCCAAAATAATCCTAAATGTAATCTATTAAAAAAAGAAAAACTAAAGAGTTAAAAAAAAGTGTTGTGTTAATAGTTATTACTGTACTTGGGAATTTAGGAAATATGTGGTAGAGATCCCTGAGAATTTCTCAAAAAAGAGAACTCTTGAAGTGAGTTATCAGGAATGAAAAAAAAATTTTTTTACTTAGGATTATTACATTTACCAAACAAAAGGACAGTATACTGTATATACCTACTTCCTGAGATTGAAAGAACATTCTAAAACATCTATTTAATAGCATAATGGACCTGCCAGAAGGAAAGATGTATTTGAGACTGGGGAGCTTGTATGGAAAAGGACAACAGGAACAGAGATGATAACAGAGGGTCTTATGTGCCATTCGATAGAGTCCAGTAGTAATTAACCTTTGGGGTCTTTTAGATGGCAGACGATCTGGAGACCAGAAGGTCAGACTGGACCTGATGAGTGGCTAGACTAAGGCAGCTGATATGGGATAAATAACTCAGAAGCACAGGGAATATAAAACAGTCTTTGTAACTATTCAAGGCATAACAGGATAGCATGTTAAAACAAAATGACACTTCTCACTGGCGGATGCAGGCAAGGCTAATAACTTATTAATGTTTACATGTTTTTATATATCTCTAGAAGCTTGTTAAAGGTCAGAACCAGAAGTTTATAATTGAATTCAGAACAACTGGGACAGTTGTTCTAAATGCACAAATACACTCCGACATTAAGAAGTGGCTTTTAATAGATTATTAATTCATATATTAAATCTAATCTATGAAGCTTAAGATTTAAACATTTTAGAATTTATTAAACTATTTATTTTATGACACAGCATAGAAGCTTAAGAAGAAGTTGAGAATTTTCTCCTTACTTGGCAGTGATGAGTGACCCTCTTTCCCATCCACTGAGTCGGTGGAGAACACATGGAATCCTCAGTTCCCACCTCCACCTGGGGGAAAGGAGATAGTCATCAATCCTCCAGCTGGACTGGTGTAAGAGGACTAGTGGAGAGTCTGAACTTTGAACAACACTGAGAGGTAACATAATTAGATCCCAGCAGTACCATCGGAGGCCGTATGGGAAACAGTAATAAAGCTTTTGTGGACTTCCCTGATGGTCTAGTCGTTAAGAATCCACCAGCCAATACAGGGGAAGTGGGTTCTATCCCTGGTCCAGGAAGATTCCACATGCTTCAGAGCAACTAAGATAAGGTTTCACTATCTCTCCCAACCCCAGCCATAAGAGGATACTAAAGTAAGCATCTGTAACCCCCACCTCAACTGAGCAGCAGCAAAGAACTCTCCCCCCTTGGACGTCAGTGAATGCTGAATGGGAACAGAGTGTTCCACCCTACAGGGAAGCAAGGAGGCAGTGTTCCCATTCCCCCTGGTGGGGTAGTGTCATAAAAGGGAAGGAAAAACAAAATATTTAAATAAGATTGAGAGACCCAGAGCATGATATGAAAAATAGCAATATTTTAATTTAAAAAATCACCTGTCATAACAAGAATCTGGAAACCTGCAACTTGAATGAAAAAGATAATTATTAGATGTCAATACCAAAATGATTAAGATAATATCTGACAAGGATTTTAAAGCAGCTATCATAAAAATGCTTTAATGAGCAATTATGAACACACTTGCAAAAATTCAAAGAAAAATAGAAAGTCTTAAATGGCAAGATTTTTTTAAAAGAATATTCAATCATGCTGAAAACTAGTTCACAGGTTTTTTTTTAATGTGAATGTACAATAACTAGTGAAGGTGTCTAGAATATGGAAAAGCAGAATTATGGAAAAGCCTCTTGAAAAATTGCCAGAGCCTCCTGTTTACTGGCATCACTGAATCAATAGACATGAGTTTGAGCAGACTCTGGGAGACAGTGAAGGATGGGGAAGCCTGGTGTCCTGCAGTCCATTGGGTTGCAAAGAGTCAGGTATGACTGATCTACTGAACAACAACAACCTGCTTATTGAATTAGACTTGGCATGAGTCAGAAATAAACTTTTATTATGTGAAGCCACTGGGATTTGTAGTTGCTTATCACATCAGTTAGCAAAGATTATCTTGATTAATACAGATTCACCTGCACTTAACACATATAAACCCATGGGGTTACATGACATAAAGAAAGAGCAGAAAAATTAAGAGACAGCAATGGTGGAATATTCAGTGCTGGAATAACAAACCTAATCTCAGGTGCCTCATCTTTTACAACAGAGGGATGGACAGAGACTTTGTGCAGATCTTTGTAAACCAGTCTCCCCTGGAGAGTGTCCAGGGAAACCATTCAACTCATGTAAACTACATGTGATAAGCATCCCATTTAGTGGGATTTAGACTAAATTAAGGAATGTTACTGTGGAAGACACAACAAAAATAAACAAAAACTACAACTCACCCCCTCTTTTTATCATGGTGGACTTTTGCAAGCTGAATGTTGTAGATTTTAAATTTAATATACAGAAAACCCATTCTTAATATATTTTGTGTGATTATGTATGTAGATGTGTACATTTATATTCTGTTTGGTTAGTGTCTTCTTTCAGCTTAAAGAGATAAATAGTTTTTCTCAATGGACTCGTTCCAGTGGAAGGGCACCACTCTTTTTATTTATTCCTTACGAACTGGAAAGTAAAATAAATTTATTGCAATATCAACTCCTGAATACTGCATGCTTTTGTGCCCTCTACATATTCTATAAGGTAGATGCCCGAAGTTCCTTCTAGCCAATTATTTGGTCTGCTACTATAATTAATAGTAAGAAAGTGGAAAATATCTCAGCATATATACCTTTTTTTGTTTTCCACAGTCAAAACTTCTGTAAAAATCATAATTAAAAAATAAACTGCCTTTTTTTCTTTGATCTACAACATTTAGATTGTTGTAATGTCACGGCTGAACACACAACGTTTGTTGATGGCTCAGCTTTCTTTCATTTTGTGTACCAAACACTCGCGTGATATACAGAGTTTAACTCCCAAAGGTCTCTTTTCATTATAGTTGTGGGTAAGTTCTCAGTTTTGTTTTTATGGGAATACCCTGTGGCATTNTGATCTACAACATTTAGATTGTTGTAATGTCACGGCTGAACACACAACGTTTGTTGATGGCTCAGCTTTCTTTCATTTTGTGTACCAAACACTCGCGTGATATACAGAGTTTAACTCCCAAAGGTCTCTTTTCATTATAGTTGTGGGTAAGTTCTCAGTTTTGTTTTTATGGGAATACCCTGTGGCATTGACAGGAAATGAAAGATCATCTTGCTGAAAACAGGAATTTAGGAAAGAAAGAGTTTTAGTTGTGCAGCAAAGACTATACAGGGAAAGGGAGCGAAACTTTTCAAGGACTTGTCTGATGGATGAGGTAAGTGTTCTCAATTACAAAATCAGATGCAGAATAGAGAACTATTAAATACCTCATATAAACTTTAAATGGAAGAAACAAATACCAAGTACTTATTATGCACCAAGTGACTTTATACGTGATTTAATATAATCGTCTCTAAACTCCAACCAAAGAACTGTCAACAGCTTCATTTTACAGATGAGGACATCAAGGGTCACTGAATCCAGGCGAAGTGCACAAGATACCGGGGGTGAATGAAAGCTAAAATCCTGAGCATTTTTTCCTCTACACTCTGTTGCCTTCTTAGAATGAGACACATTAATATCCTTACACTTGCTGTAAGACTGCTTTTTAGGATGGCGAGTTATCTCTGGCATACATCATAATCATCACCTCTGAGTAGGAAAAAGAACTGTATGTAAAGGTCCAGACACTCCTGAATGGGATAGGGAGGGTCTGGATATAAGAGAGGAAATGCAGGCACTCCGTGGCCTCTGTCTGGACTATCCTGACTATGCTAAAAATTTCCTTTAAGATGATGCTAATTTAAGACAATAAATGCTATACAAAGTACTCATTTTTTTTTTCTGAAAGTATACATTTTCACATCAGTCTCAAAATTTTCAGCAACAGAATTTAACATTCCTGCAGCAAAAAGCTCAAATATTACTAAAAATGGTATCAGAATAAACCCTGCATAGACTACCGGATGTTTTTAAAGTATAGCACAGACTGCAGTTTGTTGTTAAATGTCATTTACTTGAAATTTGTGACTACTTTTTAGAATAATATTGTTTGTTTTTATTTTCTTTTGTAATATTGAAGTCCAGCTATTTAAAATACTATGAAAATGCTAATATTCAATAAAATAGTGAAAGAGATCCTTCTATCCCTCCTTGTCTTTCATGTGATGATGTAAAAAAAAAGAGGAAATACCATGAGTCTGGCAATGGCAACCCACTCCAGTGCTCTTGCCTGGGAAATTCCATGGACGGAGGAGCCTGGTAGGCCACAATCCATGGGGTCGCGAAGAGTTGGACACGACTGTGACTTCACTTTCACTTTTCACTTTCATGCATTGGAGAAGAAAATGGCAACCCACTCCAGTATTGCCTGGAGAATCCCAGGGACGGGAGCCTGGTGGGATGTCATCTGTGGGGTCACACAGAGTCGGACACGACTGCCGTGACTTAGCAGCAGCCACCAACACAGAAGATCCTTTTTCTTTAATTGTTATCTCCTAATGAACAGGTAGCTCATAGGGGGAGAAACATTTATCTAATGATTTTTCTAATTAGAGGATGTTTTTGATAATTTATTGGGAATAAATAATTAGGAAATAATAATTTACTGAATCTAAATCCCAGCAAGTTACTTTGTGTGTTCTTAGTTGCTCAGCTGTGTCCGACTCTTTGCAACCCCATGGCCTGAAGCCCACCAGGCTCCTCTGCCCATGGGTATCTCCAGGCAAGAATATTGGAGTGGGTAGCCTTTCCCTTCTCTAAGGCATCTTCCTGACCCAGGGATCGAACTGGGGTCTCCCGCATTGCAGGCAGACTTTTTATCATCTGAGCCACCAGGGAAATCCCAAGTTATGCTTTGTGCCGTGCTGTGCTGTTGTGCTTAGCCGCCCAGTCACGGCAAACTCTTTGCAATCCCATGGGCTGTAGCCTTCAGACTCCTCTGTCCTCCACTAGGGTCCTGGACTTCGCTCAAATTCATGTTCATTGAAGGTGAAAGTGAAGTCGCTCAGTCGTGTCCAACTCTTTGTGACCCGTGGACTGTAGCTCACCAGGCTCCTCCGCCCATGGGATTCTCCAGGCAAGAATACTGGCATGGGTTGCCATTTCCTTCTCCAGGGGATCTTCCCGACCNACTTCGCTCAAATTCATGTTCATTGAAGGTGAAAGTGAAGTCGCTCAGTCGTGTCCAACTCTTTGTGACCCGTGGACTGTAGCTCACCAGGCTCCTCCGCCCATGGGATTCTCCAGGCAAGAATACTGGCATGGGTTGCCATTTCCTTCTCCAGGGGATCTTCCCGACCCAGGGATGGAACCCGGGTCTCCCACATTGCAGGCAGATGCTTTAACCTCTGCACCACCAGGGAAGCCCCCCATGTTCACTTAGTCAGTATATAAATTTTAAAATTACTCTAGTGGAATACAAAGAATGATGTTCATTACAGAGGGTTTTATTTATCCTTATAGAGGACATAGATATGCAAACTGTTAAAAATGATGAAGGCTTTTTTTTAGTGATTTGGAAACAGCACTTGACATATTTTCTAGATTATGAGTTCTCTAGAAGCTGTAATGGTGCCTGGCTTGCTCTATTTAAACAAAGCTGAGAATATACTAAATGATATCTACTGAATAAATTCATGAATAAAGTTTTTAAGGCTAATTATTATCGACATGAATATCATTATGCTCCCTATTGTAGGTCCTATGTTTATTGGTGAGGGGGGATTTATAAGAAATTGCATCCAACAACATCTGAAGAGCAACATTGGGTGATAAATTTAAGAAGCTAATTAGGTGTTGTTCATAAATTTGACAAATATATAGGTAGATTTTGAATTATCAAAAAACTTATTTTTGCTAAAGTCAAAATGTATACTACTGCTGTTTGAGGAAACTTATTTTTATAAACAACAATCAAAACTCAAAGCCTTCAATGCTAATGAAGTATAATTTCATTTGATCAAAAATTTATGAGCATTCATTCCTTGAATTTGTGGTTTAATTTACATTTTGTCTTCAGCATAATAATCTGCCTATGATCTTATGTAAGATCATTATGTCATATTCTCATTAAGTGATTTACTTCATGCTTTTGTCCTTTGGTTTTAGAGTATTTACTGTAGTAAGTTTTTAAATTAAAAGCATTTTTTATATACATAAAAATTTTATTAGGTAAATATAATTGGTACATTGTTATTTTGTGTGGGATGCTTTGAAATATGTTCACTTTAAATAAATTATATGTACACAATATCTTGTGGAAATACATTTTGTTATTCTATTAAAAATCTAGTTACTTTTTACAAATAAAATGTTCTGACTCTATTTCTTCTGCTCTCAGCCAATATTAATCACCATATGGGTAGGCTCTGAGAACAAAGAGCATCACAGTCACGTCAAGAAATCTTGGACACTGCTGAAGCTTGAATGTAAAAAGACAGTGATTTGGCATGTTAGGAGTCAAGGAATAAGAATGCCTGCCATAGGAAAGATGCAGGCAGATTTGTCTTCATTAGTCCTAGAGGGGGGGTTGATTTGGTGAACTCATCATGCCCCAAGGTTTGGTCATTAGACGGGGTCAAGTGAAAAGTGGGCTTTCTCAGTTACTGGACATGTTCCGAGTCTTGGTTCCAGCTTGATGGGGACATAAATAAGAAGTAACCAAAATAGAATGTGTGTGCCGACAGAATTACATATATGGATACAGTCTTGCAGAATGAACATATCCAGAAAAACCCAATGAAACATCCTGAGTTTGAATTTTTGTAGACAGAATCAAAGGGAGACAGTTTAAATTTAAAAATAGTAATAATAAAAGTAGTTTTCAGTGATTGAGCACACATTATATGCTTGTCTCTGTATTCATTATCTTCTCTCAGTGCCAAGAGCAACTCTGTGAGATAGAATGATATTCCCTTATTCAAGTTAACCGAAAAACCTCTTGAAGAAGGTGAAAGAGGAGAGTGAAAAGCTGGCTAAAAATTCAATATTCAGAAAAACAAAGATCGTGACATCCAGTCCCATCACTTTATGGCATATAAATGGAGAAGCAATGGAAACAGTGACAGACTTTATTTTCTCCAAAATCTCTGTAGATGGTGACTGCAGCCATGAAGTTAAAAGATGCTTGCGCATTGGAAGAGAAGCTATAACAAATCTAGACAGCATATTGAAAAGCAGAGACATTACTTTGCCAATAAAGGTCCATATAGTAAAAGCTATGGCTTTTCCAGTAGTCATGTATAGATGTGAGAGTTGGACCATAAAGAAGGCTGAGTGCCAAAGAATTGATGCCTTTGATCTGTGGTGTTTGAGAAAACTCTTGAGAGTCCCTTGGACAGCAAGATCAAAACAGTCTGTCCTAGGATACCAACTCTGAATAGTCATTGGGAGTACTGATCGTGAAGCTGAAGCCCCAGTACTTTGGCCACCTGATGAGAAGTGCTGACTCATTGGAAAAGACCCCGAAGCTGGGAAAGATAGACAGCAAGAGGAGAAAAGGAAGACAGAGGATGAGATGGTTGGGTTGCAAAATCGATTCAATGGACATGAGTTTGAGCAAGCTCTAGGAGATGGTAACGGACAGGGAAGACTGGCGTGCTGCAGTTCATGGGGTAGCAAAGAGTTGGACATGACTGAACAACTGAACAACAAGAACAGATTTGAGTTAACAGAATAGGCAGTCCAGCCAATCTAATTCCAGAGCCTGTGGACTTTAGAATGTGCCTGTGTTACTGCTAAGTAGATTTATCCCTGTCTAACTTTTCACAACTCTATGGACCATAGCCCACCAGCTCTTCCGCCCAAGGGATTCTCCAGGCAAGAACACTGGAGTGGGTTGCAAAGCCTTCCAGGGCATCTTCTGGATCCAGGAATGGAACCCATGTCTCTTACTTCTCCTGCATTGGCAGGCAGGTTTTTTACCACTAGTGCCAGCTGGGAAGCCTGGTACTTTATAATAATTTTCTTAATAGCTTACGGTTCTCTATCGTATTTTATTAGCTTACACACTCTGTCTTAATACTTCAATACCTCCAAACGAAACCCTGAAAGGTGTCAGATTTAAGTACATTATGTGGCTACTATCTTGGGGTGGAGTTTTCATTTGAAATGTGAATTCATTTTGTATTTTTCCTTTGTTATAGTTTCTTTTCTTTATAGCTTTTTGTTATATTGTACTTTGGAGATAATTCTTTCCTGGCTCACAATATTGTTTTGCTTATTCCCCCTATTCATTTGGGATAGTAAGAGAAATCTGAGTCAGCCTCCAATTAGAACTTAAACCTTCTCTGCACCTTCCAGAACTTCCAATACATTAGAACATCTTACTGGAAATAAATTCTCCATTTGAAAGAAGTAACATAGTATATGCTTTTCTGACTGGATGCTGGCTGATACAGATCCTTTACAAGAGAAATAATCTGAGAAGGAAGCACAAATTTATGAAAGGATCAGAGCGAAAAGGGCAGGAATAGGAAGCCTTCCCAGCAGAGGTGATACTGGAACAGATTCCTGAGAATTAAATAAAATTATATAGGAGAGAAGATGTAGGATAAATAAATCCAGGAAGATGTAGAAAATAGAAACATCTCAGCAAAGTAGAAGCTGGATTTTTTTTCATTTATAATCCAGAAAAAATAATTTTTATAAGATAGTTAATTATGAATCATTTGACTGTCAAAGATTGAAAGTTATTTCTTATGTTATCAATAGCTATATTTTCACTAGAAATTGTCTCTGTGATTCTGGAATTACATTATACATTACCGTTACCATCAGATAATAAAAGGTTCTTTTGAGTTTAAAGGAGAGCAAGGCATGGTGTATTAACATAACCTTCTCCAGAGCATGTCTTTATAAATTAACGTTTGGACTAGGTTTGAGAGGAAGAAAGCTGACAATCTAATCTACGGTAAATGATTAAAACTCAGAACATGAATGAATGATCCTTAATATGCTTTTTCACTTAGATCATTACATAAAATATATATTTAGTTATTTCCTCAATATTTCCCTTGAGGGTGTTCATATTTGCTTGCCAAATCATATCCTAATTCACTGCATTAATAAATTGAAGAATAAAAATGATATGTTCATCTCAATAGATGCAGAAAAAACTTTTGATAAAATTTAACATTCACTTATAATAAAACTTAATATTCATTTATGATAAAATTTAACAACATTTGTCACAAAAAAAATCCAAAAGTGAGCAAAAGGGGAATATACCTCAACATAATAAAGGTCATATATGACAAAACCACAATTAATATTGTATTCAACTGTGAAAAGCTGAAAGCCTTTCCTCTGAGATCAGGAGCAAGACAAGGATGCTCTCTACTGTCATTTTTATTCAACATAGTTTTGGAAGTCCTAGCCACAGCAATTAGAAAAGAAAATGAAAGAAAAGGAATCCAAATTGGAAAAAAAGTAAAACTGTCACTGTTTGCAGATGACATACTATACATAGAAAATCCTAAAGATGTTAAAAGAAAACCACGAGAGTTCATGAAAGAATTCAGTAAAGTTGTAAGATACAAAATCAATACATGGAAATATGTTGTACTTCTATATACTAACAACAACAAAAATCAGAAATAAAAATTAAACGTATGATCCCTTTATCATTGTACCATAATGATATTTCTTTGGGAAATCAGTCATTAATTTTCCTTTTAAAAGAAGCCAAATATAAATATAAAAATCCTCCTAAATTTGATGTGTTAATTTTCCCAGAAATAAAAATCTATAAAAAATAATGTATTTATTAATATCAGTATTAATTTTAAAGATGATTTCTTGGTTCATATGCACTGTTTCCCATATATACTCAGAGGAGAGGGCTAAGGCTAAGGCTAAGTCATTTCAGTCGTGTCAGACTCTGTGCGACCCCACAGATGGCAACCCATCAGGCTCCCCTGTCCCTGGGCTTCTCCAGGCAAGAACACTGGAGTGGGTTGCCATTTCCTTCTCCAATGCATGAAAGTGAAGTCGCTCAGTCATGTCTGATCCTCAGCGACCCCATGGACTGCAGCCCACCAGGCTCCTCCGGTCCATGGGATTTTCCAGGCAAGAATACTGGAGGGGCGTGCCATTGCCTTCTCCGAGAGGAGAGGGCAACTTTCTGCAAATAATAACCGAATCCATATCCATTCCTTTTATGATGTTGAGTGCCTAGTATACAAGATGCACAGAGTGGTAACTCAGTATCTAATTTGCTGTTAATGTTGTCTTCTCTGTCCATAACTTTTTTATCGAGAAAGAGGTCATCTTCTGTCGGGTGTTTACATCTGCCGGTCCTCACACAAGACTCTCATGGATCAATTCCTCTGGGAAACTTATTTTGTCATGTCAGCCTTCATTTGCATCATATCATCACCATTTTCACTTCAAATATATTTTTCAGTATTTACATTAAAAAAATTAATGCCACAGGGGGGCTTCTTTGGTGATCCAGGGATTCAGACTTTGCCTTCCAGGGCAGGGAATGAAGTTCAATCCCTGATCAGAGATCTAAGATCCCACATGTCCCCAAGGCCAAAAAACCAAAACATAAAACAAGCAATATTATAACAAATTCAATAAAGACTTAACATATTATTTTTAAAAAAATTAATACCCAGAGATACTAAGTGATTTGTTCATCATTCAGTTAATGGCAAGGTAATAGATAACACTCAAGCTCTGACATTCTGTGACATTCACAATTCACAAAACCATACTCCTTTGGTCTACTGCCATGCATAGAAATATAATCTCACAATTATCTAATCTATATACACCTATCTATCTATTTACCTATTTTATCTCTCATACAAATCACTAAATGCTTTTATTCTTCTCAAGTACAAGTTACCCTAATAAGTTGTTTGAGTGTGTTTTACTTCCTACCTGAGAATAGGACCATCTGATCTGCAATTGCACAAATGTCTTTCTTTTGATTTGTAGATTATTTTGTGTTTTCAACATGTCTACCCATCTGCTGTTGAAGAAGGAAGCACTGTATGACTACTTTTATATGAATATATTCTCCATCAATCTGTGTAGTGATAATTGCCTTTGATATGTTTGCTTTCTGTCTGTAGTTTTCCTTTATTTCTGATTAGAAAAATGCATAGCTTCTTAAAATCCTACAAAACAAAAACAATTAAAATTTGACCTATAGGAGATAATACTCTCAAAACTATAGGTTTTCATATAAAGCTTTTTAAAATTTATCCTTAGATCATACCCTCTATTGAGCTTTCCTCTAGTCAATAAACCTTGAAATCAGTTCACTGGAAGTGCTCTTAAAAGGTAAAAAGGAAATCACTAAATGTAGAGTCTCTTATCACATCTCAATTTTGAATTTACAATAGCATTCAACACTTTAATCAAAGCTTTCTTTTCTCTGCTTCCTAAAACATAAATGCAGATTTTTTTTTTTTTTTGAGTTCTTTACTTTCATTCCTATCTCTTGAACTTTTCTTCTTACCCTCTATTCACATGGGAGAGTTCAATATCTATCCATAGATTGCTTCTTAGATTTTACCTTTCCATTAAGGAATTCATCCTTTCAGCTAATATCAATAATTCCCAAATCTAGATCTCTAGCTTTGCAAATATGTTTATTCTTGCACGTTGAACGTGTTCTGTACTAAACAAACAGCATACTCAAAAACAAGCTCATTATCTCTTAGCCATCAACTTCAGTTTTTAATTTTGATGTCATTATTTGAAACTTCATTAATAATGTGCTAGAATGTTTTTAATATTTAAAGTAAAATGATCACTGAAATTGCTTTTCACAGCATTTAAATTTAAATGAATAATCAGATAAATATTGTGTGGCTCATGAATAAGTCACCTCTCTCAGCACAGAAAATAGGTAGTTGATGATGTGTTAGAGGTACAACAAGAAATACAGCATGAACCTGATCAATATCATAGCACAGAATTAACTGTCAAATGAGTAAGTAAATGCTAAGAGATAGCTGCCTTTCTGGCTTTGGCATCTCAGGCCATTGGCCTTAAGACAAATGGCATCAACCTAGTCCAGTGATATTGGGTTGGCCAAAATGTCTGTTCGGAATCATTCATGAGATCTGAAGCCTCGATGGATAGCTTGACTTCTTTAATTGTGGGTATTAGGGAGGCCAGTGCCTGGTACAGAAATTGGTTCTAAGAACTTAAACAGGAAGTGCAGTTAACACGGTACCTGCATGCCTCTGGTGCACTCTGGGACACCCCCTCACAAGCATCCACAGCTGTAAGGTACTGTTCTGAAGTCAGACTCACTCCCTCTTGTCAATGACTCATCCCACATTTACTTAGTCCTTCTTTCTGTATTATTTTCCAGGGTCTTCTCCAGTGACAATTGTCTGTAAATGCAGGGAGTTTACATCCCAAGGATAATCTTCATTCAGTATTGCAATCAGTGGATAAAGGCTATAGCATTTTAGGTAGGCAATTCTGAGAAGTAGTCCTGTAATTGTCAGAAATCTCATATTCCCTATAAAAGGGATATCTGATATCTCATAATAGATTTTCCTCTTTTCTTGTCTCACTATCTACAGTTGTTCTTGGATCACCTCCCCTAAATACTGTCTGCAGGCAAGTACTTTTATGCAGATTGTTTTTAGTGACCCTAAAAAAAGACAAGCGATCTTGATATTACTTTTCTAACTCAAAAATAAGTGCGTAATTACATTTGTGCAGGAAATATTTTTTTCCAAATTAATCTTGTTCCTTTCTCTTCTAAATTCCAGAAAATTTCTTCTGTCTGGTTTTCAGTCTCTAGGGTTTGGATGAGGATGTGACTTTTTATTTCAGTGCTCCTTTTTAGCATATTCTGGTATTTGTTTACTTATTTTCTTTAACTGCAATCTAAGGACCCACAGCTCTTAATTCAAATATATTTTAATTAATATTCTCTTCAAAGTGGTAATTCTTTTTCATTAATTAATCTATGCAAAAGGAGAGTGGAACTCCATTTTTACATCAGTCTCTTCCTCTCTGAATTAGGACAGTACAGTTGTGTTTTCTCTTTTCTGGCTTTTCTTTTTTTCTCTATTATGATCAACATATCACTAAAGTTGTGGAAATAAAAGGGGATTTCAAATAGTGTTTACGGGGAAGACTCACTTCTTTTATGATCTAAGCTGAAAATGTACTTTTCATTGAATGTACAATGCCTCTATGTGTATATAGTCAACAAACATTTCTTGGAAGTTTTATTTCCTAGTCTCACTCCACCCCCGACCCATACTAATGTGTGGTCTGCAGGAAATCACTGGGCTGAGAAAAGGAGACCTAAGTTATTATATCTAATAAAATATCTAACATCACATGATGTTAGATATGACTTTAATCTTCTCAGAGTCTTCATTTTCACAGTTTGAAAATAAGATGGCTTTACTTGATGATTTTGCAGGTGCTTTCCAGCTAGAAAAATACCTACCTACAACAGGTGCTTTTTTTCTTTTGTATTTTATTTTCTCTATTACCTAGAAAACTAAGGTTTTTTTTCTTCCAGAAATGAGCTGGCCTCTTTTTTAGGGCCAGACAACAGGATAACTTTTTCCAACAATTCAAAAATTTTTGCAGTTGTTGCACGAAACCGTATAATGTGCCCTTGTACACTGTGGTTGCTGAGTGTAAAGGTTTCAGCTACCAAGTAGTCATCCTTCAAACTCTGGTTTGTTTACATAGTTTCCTATCTCAGCTATAACATCTATATTTAGTTTCTAGTGTATGTTAACTTGTATCTTAAAGTCCATTCTGATATATTATTTTAGCTGCTTGCCAGAATGAATTATCAGTTCTTTAACACATGAAATTAAATCTTTCTTTCACTGAGAAATTTGCTTTTACATGACTATGTATTAACTACTGAAACTGTTAGGTTTTTCTATTAGAGATCATGCCTTCTGGACAGTTGAAAAGGCTCGGAGTCTAATCAGATGGATTTTAAATACAAATTCCTCTTCTTACCAACTTTTTGGATTTTTATCTCTCTTAGTTTCTAAGTTTTCCTTAGAGAAAGGTAACGTATTTACTCAAATGATACAGTGTTTATGAAATAATTAAAACAAGATCTAGTACATGATATAGTTACAACAAATCTAATTTTTTTTTAACAAATCTCATTTCTTACAGAAATGTTAAATGTAGTCTAAATCACAGGAATTTAAAAAAATAAATACATTGCTTCATACCAGTTGCCAGAGATGTAGAAACATGTAGTAGAGTCTTAGGGGCTGTTCCATAGCAAAAAAAATATTCCAGGCCTTGGAGTCAGAACTAGGTTTATTCACCTGCCTACTGTTTGCTACATCTGTGTAAAGTGGTAAGTCGTTTACTTTTTTCATTTTCGTATTTTTCAGTAAAATAAAATCTACTCTATAGGACTGTTCTGAGGATGAAATCAGATTCAGTAACAAACACAAAATGCCAAATATGGCACCAGGAAGGGAGATTGTTTTAACTAAGAGTGGAGAATGTTACCTTAAAAATCACTAGCCATATTTGGAGACTGACAGTTTGAAATATGTCCTATTAACAGTCCATAATGTAGAGCACCTGTCAGATAGCATATTTAAATTTCTAATCATTGCAATATGGGCACTGTGCAGATCTATCCAAAACTGGTCCAGTCTTAAATACATGCCTTCCTTGTGAAAGCATGTATGTTTGCAGGCTATAACAGACTTTCCCATTACTGTGAGGATTTTTCTAAATTAATCTACAGGTATTATTTGGAAAGAGATGAGATAGCCTTGCCCTGCAGAGGACCTTTGCAGTATTCCAGTTTTTAACTTTATTAAACTAACATCAATTCCATTTGTCAACCTAAATTTCTTTTTCTCTGGGAGATATCCCTCTACTTTAGATAAGGTCTTCCTATTTTGACTTCTAAAAATTGTACTTTAAAGTTGCTTTTTAAAATTTTCACACTAACAGAGTGTCAAAAACAAAGGTAAAAACCAATAAATATTTTCAGAGTTCACAAATTATTTGTGATAATTTATAACTTAGTCTATGGTATCTTCTTTATCATAGGGATGTTATGCTTAAAACATGTCAAATAATTCAATTTTCCAGAAGGAATTTAATTTTTGTGGCTCATGGGAAAGAGATGCTAAATATGTTTGTGGAAAAATAAACAACCAAAGCTTTAGAGAATTAGTGTTTACTGTTGGGAAATGCTTCAATAAGTGCTTTTATAAGAAAGACAGAAACTGTTCTGTGTACTCAAGGACTGAATGGCCATAGCAAGTTCAATACTCACACAACCACTTACAAGTCTACGGGAACAAAGATCAGAGAGGCCAATGTCCTAAGTTCTCCTTATTACCATGATTGGTGGTACTTGGGAATCCCTGCAGAAGCTGCTTAGCACCCTGCATAAACCCTCTGAAGATGCATCTGCCCACAAATTACTCAACACAATTGTGACTTCTACTTCCCTTCTGTGTTACAAATCTCACATGTGTACCTCATAATGAGGACCAAACAGGATTGCCTATATTGTCCCTGGTTTTTCTGTTACAATGCAGGGGAAATCGTAGGAGTTAACAGAATAGGGGATTAATAATAGCAGGCTTTGCCAGAACTTAGGCAAAATATTCTCTAAATCATCACATTTTCTTTAGCAGGTAACCAAAGTCACTGTTTTACACAAATCCAGAGGATGACATCACCTTAGACTGTGATGTGAACATGTCCTCTTTAGTTGTGCAATGCATGAGCTATGCAAGCAAATCTCCTAATTATTCCTCAGATTGTCAGATATAAAGGAAGGGGTGGTGATGAAATGTATACAGGACTCTAGCTGCTAAGGAAGAATATGTTCCATATTAAATCACTTAATTGGCATAATGATTTATATGTTAATGTGAATCTATCAACAGATGACTAATAACTGAGGTTGTGAGATAATTAAATATCTGTGTGGAATAAATAACATGCCCAGATAAGCTGGAGGTTCACTAATTTTATCTACTCCAGGATTGTCATTTAGATTAGGAGTAACTGAATACAAATACTATATAAAAGAATACCTGAAAAAAAAAAAAACCCTGAAAATATTTTTATCATTTCTATTTTCCTTTCTTCTATTTTCTTTCCCTATTTTTATTTTCCTTTTTTGAAAGATGCTATTTTAAAAATTGAGGTATATGAAGCATACAGTGAAGTACACAAAAGCAGGAAACAGATTTATATATGTATGAATTCATGTAAGAATTATTCAGACTAAGATACAGAATATTTTCATCACCTGAGGATGATTTCTCATGCCCCATCTCACTTAGTTTCTTCAAGGTTAACTCCTGCTCTTATTTCTATTATTGGATATTAGTTTTGCTTGTTTTTAGGATATATCACTAATGAATTACATAAATGTACTTGTTTGTGCTTGTATTTTTCCACTCAGTATGTCTGCGAGGTTCTACAATATTGTGTGTTAGCTTGTTTATCTTTATTGCTGTGGGGTGCTCCTCTACGGAAATATACCTCATTTAAATTTTTAGGTATTCTTTATCTGTTCTTTATTTAAGCTGTTCCTACATTTTGCTCTTACTAGTAAAGTTGCTATGAACATTTTTGGATGTGCCCTTTAGTTGACAAACACATTGGTCTTGGAATAAAAATGTTGGGCTGTATGTTGGCTTATATTTAGCTTTAATAGGTATAAAATTATTTTACCAGTGGTTGGGCCCATTTATTTTTCTATCAGAAAATATGAACGTTTTACTTCCTTTACATCCACTTCAGCATTTAGAGGGATCCTATGTTGCAAGAGTGGTGAGCAGCAGAGAGGAGATAACCCACGTCCAAGGTAAGAAAAACCCAAGTAAGACGGTAAGTGCTGAGAGCGCACAGTGGCTGAACAGCAAGTGGCTAGTAGCAGTTGGGCAGCACAGGAGTGGCGAATGGCAGAGAGGATATTTCCCATATCCAAGGTCAGGAGCAGCAGAGGAGAGGAACATACCCCATGTCAAAGATAAGCAGCAGAGGCTTTGCTTTCCTGGAGCAGCCATGAAGAGACACCCTATGTCCAAGGTATAAGAAACCCAAGTAAGATGGTAGGCTCTTAGAGAGGGCATCAGAGGGCAGACAGACTGAAACTACAATCACAGACAACTAGCCAATCTGATCAGACGGACCACAGCCTTGTCTAACTCAATGAAACTAGGCCATGCTGTGTGGGGTGACCCAAGATGGATGGGTCATGGTGGAGAGCTCTGACAGAATGTGGTCCACTGGAGAACAGAATGGCAAACCACTTCAGTATTCTTGCCTTGAGAACCCCATGAACAGCTTGAAAGGGCAAAAAGATAGGACACTGAAAGATGAACTCCCAGGTCAGTGGGTGTCCAATGTGCTATTGGAGATCAGTGGAGAAGTAAGTTAAGAAAGAAAGAAGGGACAGAGCCAAAGTAAAAACAACACCCGGCTGTGGATGTGACTGGTAATAGAAGCAAGGTCCAATGCTGTAAGGGGCAATATTGCATAGGAACCTGAAATGTTGGGTCCATGAATCAAAGCAAACTGGAAGTGGTCAAATAGGAGATGGCAAGAATGAACACCGACATTCTAGGAATCAGTGAACTAAAATGGACTGGAATGGGTGAATTTAACTCAGATGACCATTTTAACTACTCCTGTAAGCAGGAATCCCTTACAAGAAATGAAGTAACCATCATAGTCAACAAAAAAGTCTGAAATGCAGTACTTGGGTGCAGCCTCAGAAACAACAGAATGATCTCTGCTCATTTCCGAGGCAAACCATTCAATATCACCGTAATCCAAGTCTATGCCCCAACCAGTAACACTGAAGAAGCTGAATTTGAACGGTTCTATGAAGACCTACAAGACCTTTTAGAACTAACACCCCAAAAAGATGTCCTTTTCATTATAGGGATCTGGAATGAAAATGTAGGAAGTCAGGAAACCCCTGGAGTAACAGGCAAATTTGGCCTTGGAGTATAGAATGAAGCAAGGCTAATAGAGTTCTGCCAAGAGAATGCACTGGTCATAGCAAACACCTTCTTTCAACAACACAAGAGAAGACTCTACACTTGGACATCACCNATTATAGGGATCTGGAATGAAAATGTAGGAAGTCAGGAAACCCCTGGAGTAACAGGCAAATTTGGCCTTGGAGTATAGAATGAAGCAAGGCTAATAGAGTTCTGCCAAGAGAATGCACTGGTCATAGCAAACACCTTCTTTCAACAACACAAGAGAAGACTCTACACTTGGACATCACCAGATAGCCAACGCTGAAATCAGATTGACTATATTCTTTGCAGCCAAAGATGGAGAAGTTCTTTACAGACAGCAAAAACAAGACCGGGGGCTGACTGTGATTCAGACCATGAACTCCTTGGTGCCAAATTCAGACTTAAATTGAAGAAAGTGGGGAAAACTACTAAACCATTCATGTATGATCTAAATCTAAATCTGAAA
>SJYA01001704.1:1069695-1096785 GCA_006410615.1 Neotragus moschatus | reverse complement strand
GTCCCATCACTTCATGGCAAATAGATGTGGAAACAGTGGCCAACTTTATTTTTCTGGGCTCCAAAATCACTGCAGATGGTGACTGCAGCCATGAAATTAAGACATTTACTCCTTGGAAGGAAAGTTATGACCAACCTAGATAGCATATTCAAAAGCAGAGATATTACTTTGCCGAATAAGGTCCATCTAGTCAAGGCTATGGTTTTTTCAGTAGTCATGTATAGATGTGAGAGTTGGACTGTGAAGAAAACTGAGTGCCAAAAAATTGATGTTTTTGACCTGTGGTATTGGAGAAGACTCTTGAGAGTCCCTTGGACTGCAAGGAGATCCAACCAGTCCATTCTGAAGGAAATCAGTCCTGGGTGTTCATTGGAAGGACTAATGCTGAAGCTGAAACTCCAGCACTTTGGCCACCTCATGCGAAGAGTTGACTCACTGGAAAAGACTCTGATGCTGGGAAGGACTGGGGGCAGGAGGAGAAGGGGACGACAGAGGATGAGATGGCTAGATTGCATCACCGACTTGACGGACATGAGTTTGAGTGAACTTCAGGAGTTGGTGATGAACAGGGAGGCCTGGCGTGCTGTGATACCTGGGGTAGCAAAGAGTTGGACATGCCTGAGCAACTGAACTGAACTGAACTGAATGTATTATTGAAATACTTTTTTCATTATTATGAATCAGAGAATATTTTCAAAATTAATCTCTGAAACATTGAACAAAGGAATCATTATTTCTAAAGACAAACTTTTATTTTTATCATACTTTATCTTTTGAATGATTCGCACCTGGGCTCTAGTATAAAAACCAAACTTTGAGAATTTCCTTCTCAATTTCCTTAACTCATGGTCTCTGCTCTGCCCCCACTTTGAAATCAGCAGTTGCACATCCTTTCATGCCTTTCTTGAGTTATGCGTTCTATCCTTCCAGGGTTGTTGTTATTACTATTGTTGTCTGTTGTTGATATTTTTGCTCTGGTTCTATTTTACATTCTTCTGAGTCATAATAATGCAGCCTTTAGGCAACATAGAAGTCATCTTCTACTTGCACCTGCTAGCCCATACAACATGGGAATATCTCAGATATTTGTGTCCTCCACAGGCTAATATAGCCTCCACTGTTCTCACGAACAAATCTCAAAATCCTTCACCATCTTTTAAGTTAAAATTCATCCATTAATATTCTTCTTGCAGAGCACTAGCAAGAAATGAACTCAATTTTCCTAGACATACACTGTCTCTACCTTTATTGATTTAGCACTTTTGACAGATTGCTTTTGTTAAAAAAAAGTCTCCCCTTTAAGTCTACAGTTTTTAGTATTTATCATTATTACAAAAACTGATTTTTGTGTGATGGCATGTTACTATATTATAGGTTATGTAAGAATTTAATTTTGTTGAAAATAATTCATATTACCCATCTGCTCAACCTTTTGAACAAGAAAGGAGAAAGAAATTACACTACAGAAGAGTCTATTAAGTGCCAGGCACTGTGCCACAAATTTTCCATATATTTTCTCATTCATTTCCAAATCAGCCCCATAACGTTAGTATTATGTATTGAAAATGAGGCTCAAAGAATCTAATTAAACTGCCTACTTACTTAATTAAGTAACCAGTTGCAAGAGAGAAATAAAAATATGAACCAGTATCTGTTATCGTCAAAATACAACAACACTAATATACATGATTTGAAACCTTCAGAAAACAACAAATCAGATTAGTTTGAATTTATTTCACATTATTTACAAAAGTGGACCATATATTGCCATGTCTTTAATAACATTAATGTGAGAATTTGTGATTTTCTTCATACGTTTAGGACAATATACATATTGGCTATTTAAGACTCTGCATTATGGACTCTTGTTGACTATGATGGCTACTCCAATTCTTCTAAGGGATTCCTGCCCACAGTAGTAGATGTAATGGTCAGCTGAGCTAAGTTCATCCATTCTAGTCCATTTTAGTTCATTGATTCCTAGAATGTCGACTTTCACTATTGCCATCTCCTGTTTGACCACTTCCAATTTGCCTTGATTCATGGACCTAGTATTCCAGGTTCCTATGCAATATTGCTCTTTACAGCATTGAATCTTGTTTCTATCACCAGTCACATCCACAACCGGGTGTTGTTTTTGCTTTGGCTCTGTCCCTTCATTCTTTCTCGAGTTACTTCTCCACTGATCTTCAGTAGCATGTTGGGCATCTATTGATCTGGGAGTTCATCTTTCAGTGTCCTATCTTTTTGCCATTTCATACTGTTCATGGGGTTCTCAAGACAAGAATACTGAAGTGGCTTGCCATTCCCTTCTCTAGTGGACCACATTTTGTCAGAACTGTCCACCATGACTCATCCGTCTTGGGTGGTCCTACACAGCATGGCTTAGTTGTATTGAGTAAGACAAGTTTGTGGTCCATGTGATCATATTGGCTAGTTTTCTGTGATTGTGGTTTCAGTTTGTTTGCCCTCTGATGCCCTATCTCAGTGCTTACTCTCTTACTGGGATTTCTCATATCTTGGACGTGGGGTGTATATTCATGACTGCTCCAGCAAAGCACAGTCGCTGTTCCTTGCCTTGGATATGGGGTATCTTCTCAGCCTTCGCTCATGACCTTGGATGTGGGGTATCTCCTCTCTGCTGCTCACCACTCCAAGCTGCGCAGCCGCAGCTAGACACTTGTACTTAATCTCAAAACGACAGAGTGATCTCTGTTCATTTCCAAGGAAAACCAATCAATATCGTAATCCAAATCTATGCCCCGACCAGTAATGCTGAAGAAGCTGAAGTTGAATGGTTCTATGAAAACCTACAAGATCTTTTAGAATGAACACTGCCCAAAAAAGTCCTTTTAATTACAGGGGACTGTAATACAAAAGTAGGAAGTCAAGAAACACCTGGAGTAACAGGCAAATTTGGCCTTGGAGTAGAATGAAGCAGGCCAAAGGCTAATAGAGTTTTGCCAAGAGAACACACTGGGCATAGCAAGCACCCTCTTCCAGCATCACAAGAGAAGACTCTACACATGGACATCACCAGATGGTCAACATCGAAATCAGATAGATTACATCCTTTGCAGCAAAAGATGGAGAAGCTGTATGCAGTGAGCAGAAACAAGACCAGGATCTGACTGTGGCCAGATCATGAACTCTTTATAGCCAATTTCAGACTTAAGTTGAAGAAAGTAGGGAAAACCACTAGACTTCAGATATGGCCTAAGTCAAATTCCTTGCGATTATACACTGGAAGTGAAAAATAGTTTTAAAGGACTAGATCTGATAGACAGAGTGCCTATGAATTATGGATACAGGTTCGTGACGTGTACAGGAGACAGAGATCAAGACCACCTAAGAAAAAGAAAGGCAAAAAAGTGAAATGGCTGTCTAAGGAGGCCTTACACATAGCTGTAAAAAGAAGAGAAGTGAAAAGCAAAGGTGAAAAGGAAAGATATATCCATTTGAATACAGAGTTCCAAAGAATAGCAAGGGGAGATAAGAAGGACATCCTCCAGTGATCAGTGCAAAGAAATAGAGGAAAAAAATAGAATGGGAAAGATGTGAGATCACTTCAAGAAAATTAGAGATACCAAGGAAATATTTCATGCAAAGATGAGCACAATAAAGGACAGAAATGGTATGGACCTAATAGAAGCAGAAGATATTAAGAACAGGTGGCAAGAATACACAGAAGAACTGTACGAAAAAGAGCTTCACAAACAAGTCAATCAAGATGATATGATTACTCACCTAGAGCCAGACATCCTGGAATGTGAAGTCCTGTAGGCTTTAGGAAGCATCACTACAAACAAAGATAGTGGAGGTGATGGAATTCCAGTTGAGCTATTTCAAATCCTAAAAGATGATGCTGTGAAAGTGTTACACTTTATATGCCAGCAAATTTGGAAAAGTCAGCAATGGCCACAGGACTGGAAAGGGTCAGTTTTCATTCCAATCCCAAAGAAAGGCAATGTCAAAGAATGCTCAAACTACCGCACAATTGCACTCATCTCACATGCTAGTGAAGTAATGCTCAAAATTCTCCAAGCCAGGCTTCAGCAATACATGAACCGTGAACTCCCAGATGTTCAAGCTGGTTTTAGAAAAGACAGAGGAACCAGAGATCAAATTGCCAACATCCGCTGCATCATGGAAAAAGCAAGAGAGTTCCAGAAAAACATCTATTTCTGCTTTATTGACTATGCCAAAGCCTTTGACTGTGTGGATCACAATAAGCTATGGAAAATTCTATAGGAGATAGGAATACCAGACATCTGACCTGTCTCTTGAGAAAGCTGTATGCAGGTCAGGAAAAAACAGTTAGAACTGGACATGGAACAACAGATTGGTTCCAAATAGGAAAGAGTATGTCAAGGCTGGATATTATTATCTTGATTGTTTATGTACTGCAGAGTACATCTTGAGAAACGCTGGCCTGGAGGAAGCACAAGCTGGAATCAAGGTTACTGGGGAAATATCAATCACCTCAGATATGCAGATGACACCACCCTTATGGCAGAAAGTAAAGAGGAACTAAAGAGCCTCTTGATGAAAGTGAAAGAGGAGAGTGAAAAAGTTGGCTTAAAGCTCAANTATGCAGATGACACCACCCTTATGGCAGAAAGTAAAGAGGAACTAAAGAGCCTCTTAATGAAAGTGAAAGTGGAGACTGAAAAAGTTGGCTTAAAGCTCAACATTCAGGAAACTAAGATCGTGGCATCTGGTCCCATCACTTCATGGCAAATAGATGGGAAACAGTGTCAAACTTTAGTTTTGGGGGCTCCCAAAGCACTGCAGATGGTGACCGTGGCCATGAAATTAAAAGACACTTACTCCTTGGAAGGAAAATTATGACCAACCTAGACAGCATGTTAAAAAGCAGAGACATTACTTTGCCAACAAAGGTCCATCTAGTCAAAGCTATGGTTTTTCCAGTGGTCATGTATGGATGTGAGAGTTGGACTGTGAAGATGGCTGAGTGCAGAAGAATTGATGCATTTGAACTGTGGTGTTGGAGAAGACTCTTGAGAGTCCCTTGGATGGCAAGGAGATCCAACCAGTCCATCCTAAAGATCAGTTCTGGGTGTTTGTTAGGAGCACTAATATTGAAGCTGAATGTCCTATACTTTGCCTACCTGATGTGAAGAACTGACTCATTTGAAATACCCAGATGGGCTCCAAAATCACTGCAGATGGTGACTGCAGCCATGAAATTAAAAGATGCTTACTCCTTGGAGGAAAAGTTATGACCAACCTAGATAGCATATTCAAAAGCAGAGACATTACTTTGCCAACTAAGGTCCGTCTAGTCAAGGCTCTGGTTTTTCCAGTGGTCATGTATGGATGTTAGAGTTGGACTGTGAAGAAGGCTGAGCACCAAAGAATTGATGGTTTTGAACTGTGGTGTTGGAGAAGACTCTTGAGAGTCCCTTGGACTGCAAGGAGATCCAACCAGTCCATTCTGAAGGAGATCAGTCCTGGGATTTCTTTGGAAGGAATGAGTCTAAAGCTGAAACTCCAATACTTTGGCCACCTGATGCAAAGTGTTGACTCATTGGAAAAGACTCTGATGCTGGGAGGGATTGGGGGCAGGAGGAGAAGGGGACAACCAAAGATGAGATGGCTGGATGGCATCACTGACTCGATGGACATGAGTCTGTGTGAACTCCAGGAGTTGGTGATGGACAGGGAGGCCTGGCGTGCTGCAATTCATGGGTTTGCAAAGAGTTGGACATGACTGAGCGTCTGTCCTGAACTGAACTGATGCTGGGAAAGATTGAAGTCTGGAGGAGAAGGCAATGATAGGGAATGAGATGGTTGGATGGCATCGCCAACTCCATGAACATGAGTTTGGGTAAACTCCAGGAGTTGGTGATGGAGTGGCGTCACCATCACCAGAAGGGAGGCCTGGCATGCTGCAGTCCATGTTGTCACAAAGAGCTGGACACGACTGAGCAACATGCTCAACTGAACTGATTAAGGCTCTAGTAGACCCGCAAGAGCTTGTTCTGGTACTCAAATATTAAGTGCATTAAGGATGAATGTGGAAGAAGTATTTTTCAGTAATTAAGTTATGAATGCACACATACTAATTATATAAGTACTAGCATCTTCTCTTAAATTCATGATTATACACTATTGAGAATTCAATAATTAAACACTCTTTAAACCAGTGAATGTGTGCTCTATGTCTACCTTAGTGTGCTAGTTCAACCCAGCTAGATATCATATGCCAAATCGTATGTAAGGAGAAATGCATTTTTTCCTTGGCAAGTTTGTGGTAATCACCCAAGAATACTTTCTTTGTGCTAGCCAGGTTCTTCCAGTCTTACTTCTACTTGATTTTCCACTTGGACATGTCAATCTAACCTTATTCATGGCTTCGACATGGGGATTTTGGAAGTATTTGATTTCTTATGTCTTACAGGGATGCTCCTTACACAGCAACAACTGACCTAATTCCAGCAACTCAGGATCAAAACTGACAACATATTTTCTTTTTTCTTGCTTTTTCTTCTCCCTTAAAGTCTCTTCTCTCTCTCTCTTTTTGTTTTTACCAAGTCAAATAGCCTACCAAATCTTTGCTTATCTTCAGTTGAGGTGTAATTGACATACCAACAACATATTCTTGGTCATTATATTGCTCTCTAACTCAACATGAGCAGTGAATCTGTGACCATTTTCTATCTCCTCATCCCCAAAATTTGTGTGAAAAGTAGATTTAGACACCATTTATATTTAGCTAGCAGTTATCTCAGCTGATTTCTAATTAGCTTCCACTTCGTAACCTCAGAAAACAACATTGGGTAAACATCTTCCCACACTGTTAGTTATTTAATTGATGTTCCTGCCCCTTGCTTCTGAAATAGGGTAGATGTGCCTATATAGTTTTTGGTGGCAAAAGAAAATAGCGAAACCACTCCACCAATGAGCATTCTCTTATGCTCTTTGCATTTTGGGGAGAAATAGATGGATTTCATGTGCAGTCTTTGAAAGAAAATTTGCCTAGACTCCCATGCTTTCTATTTGTTTTTTCTCAATACATTTTAAAGGTTTTTAAATTGTTTCATACCTGGTCAAGCTGAGATGTTTAAGAACCTCATTTTTAATTTGTAACAAAAGTTTATAACTTGATTTTTTTCCAAAAAAAGTCAACAAACCTCAAGTACCCATTAGTAAAAGTGTCAAATAAAAATAATAATAATAAAAACTTCAACTATGATTTCTTTATCAATACCAGAAAGTTGTCTCTGCTTTCTGGAGAGATTTAAAAAAAATTATCCATTTGACAAATGACATTGGAAGGTCAATCTCACTACTCTGCATTCTGTCACATTGGTCTGGTGTCCTCACAATAAGAAGGGGTTATCTGTTGACAGTACTTCAGTGGCATGAAATAGTTTGTAAACATTATGTTGAAAGAGAATCCTTAAAAAAAAAAGAAAGAAAGAAAGAAAGAGAATCCTTCACTTTGATTTTCCACAGAACACTGCCATGTGATCAGGATCTTTGGACTGCTAGTATTTTAAGAGGCACTTATAGAGAATATCTCTGGGTAATCATGAAAACATAATTTTGACGGGTTAAGCTGATTTGCTAGTTGTCATGCCTAAATGAAATGATCCATGTAGTGATCATCCTGGCCTATAAACACTTGACTATCATATATGTCTTTTTTCTTGATGTTAAGGTGTTTTTATAATCATTAACAAGGTACATAAAATATATATTAATACTAATATTTACTTTTAATGCACAGTCAACACCTGGGCTAATACAATCTTTGATGCTTTTACCAAGTGATGAGCAATGTAAAATACTGCCTCATTTGAAATTCTTTCCTCAGCTAATCACAAGTGCCAGGCTCAGTTCCTGCATAGCACTTCTGGGGATATTTGATTTGTGAAGATGTCTCTGTGTCTATATCTTTAATCACACAATTTGCATGAGACAATTAGAATAAAAAGTCATTAAGTGAAGAGGGCATATATAATACACTATGTCAGCAGATGAAAGTCAGGGTCGTGTCATGATTAATTACAGGATCACTTTCCAGTGTAGACTCTGAAAACTAGGAAAAGTAATGTAGACGTTCTTAATTCAGCTTTTTTTCCCCCTGTATATACTAGGAATGTTGCTACTTGTGCTATAATATTCTTATGAAGTTCCATGTGAATGTATGTAGAAGACATTTACCTCTTTGAGAAGGCCCAGTGTTATAAAGGCTTGTGTTACTTAAATCTCCTACCAGTGAATGCACATGAACTTGGCTGATTGATAACTGAAAAATCAGGTGAGGTTTTCATTACAGAATCTCTCCTCCTGTCCTTCCATTCTCATTCCCACCCATGTGTATTCCTAATATGGCAATAGTTCTGGGCTTTGCTCCTTGTTGGGCAATTCAACAACTCTATTTCAGAAACCAACGATGGGAAACAGGAGAGAATGTAGCTTATTTGTCTGAGTAATGCTGTCTTCTTTTCATCTACATCATTGTCATCATTTGAATTCCATCGAATAACTTTGATTCTTCCTAGAAAGATTTTGTTCAATGACAAAGTTTGCTTTCTTCCATAGGCTACACTCTGCCATATTGCTTACCCATTATTTTAGTGACATATTATATTACTTATAATACATATAAAGGATTCCTTACAATCACTTCAATGTAGTATGGTCTCAGTTTTAACGATTATCGAAAGTGAAAATGAAGTCACTCAGTTGTGTCCAACTCTTTGTGACCCTGTGGACTGTACAGTCTGTGGAATTCTCCAGGCCAGAATACTGTAGCAGGTAGCCTTTCCCTTCTCCAGGGGATTGTCTCAACCCAGGGACTGAACGCAGATCTCCCACATTGCAGGTGGTTTCTTTACCAGCTGAGCAACCTGGGAAGCCCAAGCATGCTGAAGTGGGTAGCCTATCCCTTCTCCAGCAGATGGTCCCCACCCAGGAATCGAACCAGTGTTTCCTGCATTGCAGGCAGATTCTTAACTGTGCTATCAGGGAAGCGCTTAACAATTATTAGTTAAATTTATTTTAAAAAGCAAAAATGTAAGGTTGAAAAGCAAGTACATCTATAAATGCAGTTTCTATCACATGCTATCTTAATTATGTAAGGGCTTTTATTATATTTTATATTAATCTGCATCGTCTATTTGAGTAAATTACAAAACCCCACAATCTATTAAATTGAATAAAATTCATGAAAAAGGGGTATATTATTCAATATCTGGCCCCCACTTTATCAAGAGGAAACTATATTGCAGTTTTCTCATTTAATTATTCTGCAAAATATTTATTAGATAAATATCAAATAAAGGGATTGGTATTTGGTTTGGAGGATATAAAAGAAGAGGAACAAGACATGGGCTGTACTCTTAAGCATTCACATTCTTTAGGATTAGATATGATTTTTAAAGTTTAAGAATTCTCCTTTCCTTTTTACTTCCCTTAAAAGTAATTCATAGATATATTTTGAATGTTGAATATTTTGCAAGTATGAATAAATAAAACTCCTAGGCTTGTAGACTGTCGAAGTTGAGGTGACTTCAGATGTTGTTTTTCACTCATTTCCATACCTTCTTCCCCCATAATTTTACTTTATAAAAGAAAGGAAGAAAATCCATAGAAAGGTGAAGTCCTCTGGGATTTATAAAACAGAAACAGAAAAAAGGTCATCCTAAGGAATTTTATTTAACAATGCTGACTATCAACTGAGAAGATTTAATAATACACACATATTTTATTTATTTTTCTTGGACTAAATTGAAAAATCAGGTATTTGAACTAAAATAAGGGCTATGTGCTGTTAAGGGAAATGACAAGACATGGAGTCATACACATCAGAGTATGTCTCAGCTGAGCTTCTAATTAACTCTAGGTTTGCATGCAAAGCTAAGTTGCTTCAGTCATGTCCGACTCTGTGCAACCCTATGGACAGCAGCCCACCAGGCTCCTCTGTCCATGGGATTCTCTAGGCAAGAACACTGGAGTGGGTTGTCATTTCCTTATCCAGTTTTACATATGGTAATGTATATATTTCAATGCTGCTCTCTCAATTTGTCCCACTTCTCCTGCCCCAGGTGTGTCCAAACGTCTGTTCTCTATGTCTCTATTCACGTCCAGCAAATAGGTTCAAGTCAATTTTTTTTAGTGTATTACACAGGTATATGCACCCATCACAAGTCAATTCTAGAAGCAAGCTTAAACATTTTTTGTATTAATTTTTTATCTGTTCACTGAGCATAATAATAATACCATACATAACCAGATTTTTAGAGTTTTAGAAAAAAAATATAGTTGGATACAAATATTAAATATTCAAATAATAATAGTTCTCACTACTAGGAGGTTTTAAAAATGATCCATTGTTGTAGATATATTTTTCAGTACATTATCCTTAATGTTAGGGCATTGCCACTCCAGCAAAATGAATCTCTAGCAAGTGTCTGATAAGTTTACATCTTTAACTTTTTCCAATTATATTTCCACATGGCTTCTTAAAAATTATTACCTCTAGTATTATCATAACAAAGCATGTCTTTTATTTAAAAAGTAATCAGGATTTATCCTATAATTTTATAACTATACTCATGAGGATTCATTAATTTATTAATCAGTTCAAGAAATACTGATTTAGCACCTACTATTGCCAATTACCGGGTCATACACTGAAGACTGAATGTTATAAAAGACAAATTCTCTCTTCTCATAGTATACCATTAATAAATGTAATTAAAATAAGTCCCCAATACTTTCACACACTCTATTTCATTGACTCCTGATAATAATCATGTAAGGTAGGTATTGTGAATATTGAAACAAGTTCACTGATTGGAGCATAAATGACCTAAGATGCTAGGAGTTTTTTTTACTTTGTCTCATAATTCCAATGGAGAAGGCACTGGCACCCCACTCCAGTACTCTTGCCTGGAAAATCCCATGGAGGGAGGAGCCTGGTAGGCTGCAGTCCATGGGCTCGCTAAGAGTCGGACAAGACTGGGGGATTTCACTTTCAATTTTCACTCTCATGCGTTGGAGAAGGAACTGGCAACCCACTCCAGTGTTCTTGCCTGGAGAATCCCAGGGACAGGGGAGCCTGGCAGGCTGCTGTCTACGGGGTCGCACAGAGTTGGACACGATTGAAGCGACTTAGCAGCAGCAACAGCAGCATAATTCCAAATCCTATACCAATATAGCATACCTCCTAACAGATTTTCTTCAAGTACTAACACAAAGAACAGGCAAGTTGTTGGTCCCCATGACAAAACTTCCAGCAGATGTTAGCACTTTATTGTTAGGGTTCAAGTTAGAATATGCATTATTGTTGTTTTTCAGCCACTAAGTCGTGTTGTCCAACTCTGCGACCTCATGGATTGCAGCATGCCAGACTTCTCTGTCCTTCATTATCTCCCAGAGTTTGCTCAAAGTCATGTCCGTCGAGTTGCTGATGACATCCAACCATCTCATCCTTTGCCTCCCTCTTCTGCTTTTGTCTTCAATCTTTTCCAGGGTCTTTTCCAATGAATCAGCTATTCACATCAGGTGGACAAACTATTGGAGCGTCAACTTTAGCACCAGTCTTTTCAACGAATATTCAGTGTTGATTTCCTTTAGGATTGACTGGTTTGATGTCCTTGCAGATCTCCTCAAGTCAGAATATTCATTGCCCATTATCAAATCATATGTAAGGTTTTATCCTTGCCATTTCAAATAGCCTGGGTTATACTTCCTCATGCGTCAGTGCATATAATTGAGAGCTGACTTGGAGTTAGAAAATTATATTGAACAATTTCCTTAACCTAAAAGAGTATTTTTCACTCATAATTTTCTGTTTATTGCTAGAACCGGAGAATAATAAATGCTTGATTACTTGTTCTTTTATAGCTGCAAGTATTGTCTGTTTCTAGAAAACAGAGCTGTTTGTATATTACATTTTACGAAAGATTAGATCTATCACTTCATTACCTGGGGAGTATGTCTCCATACATAATGTTTATCCCACAATCTTTCTTCTATCCTACCTACTTCAATTATCTTTCTCCCTTCTTATTGCTTGGCATGTAATGCCTAAATTACTAGTCCATGAAATGTTTTTTTTTTTTTTTCCCCATAATTCAGTCTCTGACATTTCCAAATCTGCCTTGTGAGAGATATCAAAAAAAAGCACTTCATTCTTTACAGAAGTAATAAGATGAATGGTCTTAAATGCAAACTTATTTGCTAATTAAAATGAAATTGGAATGAATATGGTAGAAGTAAATGTCTAAATGTACTGTTGGAAATATTCATGACTTTTACATTTTATATTTTAAAATTGTACTGTTGTTTATTCAAGTATATACAAATATGTGGAATCCTATTGCACAAGCAATGAAGGTAGAAAAGTAATTTTCTTGTCATTGCTGTTTGTGGCTCTCTGCCATAGTGATTTTAATTTGTGATTATAATTAAGAAGAAGAAAGACATTTCTGATTCTCAATAAATTTGTTTTCATTTTTCTTGAACAATGGAAATTGTATCCTTAAGGCACTAGCTCATGATTTCTGTACATTAAAAGGTAGGTTCAAATATATAAGAGCATCTGAAGATATTTATGACTACATTCAAGCAGCACTTTAAAACTCTGTATATATGCGAAGATCAATTATGAATATTTGAAAGTAATTAGGCCAAACTTAGACTAGAAGCTCATGGATACTCTCTAATATGTAATAATTATTTTGGCTAATATTGAAAGTTATACTTATAAGCTTTTCTCCAAAATATGTTTGAATACTCATAGATAAATATATAAATTCTGTGAGACAGAAATTCACACTGCAAAAAGAGATAATTAGTCTATCTACACTCTTGGGATTTCAGATTACTAAAATGGTATTATCACTCTCACAAGTACTATTTGCAGAGTTTATTCTTCTCTTTTCCCCGGCATTGATATGATTACAAATCTTCTTTCAAATGTACTAATGTAGGTGTTTGAACTTGACAAACAGCGTGACTTGTCATACCGAGATGATTAGCCTACCAGCATAGAGGCACAATGAGCTTGATATTGCGGCAATGTAAACTTTACAAAATGAAATGCAAAGAGAAAAGCAAGTTAAAAAAAAAATGAAACAGGATATTCAAGAACTGTCAGGTGATATTCAAAGATTTAACATAGGCATACTGGAATGCCAAAAATAAAAAAGAGAGAGAATGATTCAGAAGAGGTCTTTGAAGACTAATTATGTATTTTTCTAAAATTAATGATCTTCAACAAGCGACAGTTCTAATATTCTGAGAATATATCAAATATATCAAATAGAATAATTACCAAAACAAACAAACGAAAATCCTAAATATATCTTATTCAAATTGCAGAATACCAAAGATGAAGGTGAAGTCTCAAAAGGACCAAGAGCGTTAGAATTGTACAACACCTTGCCTATTGAGGAACAAGAGTCAATCACAGAAGAGTTCTTAGAAACCACACATGCATAAAAGAGTAGAGTTAAATACTTAAAATATCAAAAGAAAAAAGTCAAGAATTCTATCCACATTAAATTGTTATTCTTCAAATTGAAGGTAAAGACTTCTCAGTTTAAAAAAAGCTATGGGAATTCATTGACAGTAAATGCACCATGCAGGAAATGTTGAAAAAAATCCTTCTGTCAGATGGATGCACATAGATCATAGACTTAGACCTGTATAAAGAACAGAAAGTATCAGATATAAAACAAATAAATGCAATCTCAAATCTTTATTTTTTAAAAAACTTAATTGATATCAAAATAAATTATTTTATTTGGTTATATTAAAATATATGTGGTATTAATAGTAATGACAACAATATCACAAGGAACTATAGGTAGGAACTGGGAATACTTGGTTATAAGCCCCTACCTTACATGGGAAATTGTATAGAGTTATTTGAAAGTGAACTTACATAAGATAAATATCTATTGCAAATTGTACGGCAAGCACTACTTCTTAATACAATCATTATCTAATAAAGGATATAAAATGGACTCATATAAAATGCTTAACAAAAACCAAAAAAAAAAAAAAGGGGGGGGAAGGACAATGAAAAATCCAAATATAATTAAATTTTAAATACTAACTAAATTAATTAAGCATTAAGTTCCAAACCAGGAAAGGTGTATGTCAAGGCTGTATATTGTCACTCTGCTTATTTAACTTATGCTGAGTACATCATGTGAAATGCCAGGATGGATGAAGCTCAATCTGGAATCAAGATTGAAAGGAGAAATATCAATAACCTCAGATATGCAGATGACACCACCCTTATGGCAGAAGTGAAGAAGAACTAAAGAGCCTCTTGATGAAAGTGGAAGAGGAAAATGAAAAAGTTGGCTTAAAGCTCAACATTCAGAAAACTAAATCATGGCATCTGGTCCCATCACTTCATGGCAAATAGAAAGAGAAACAATGGAAACAGTGATAGACTTTATTTTCTTGAGTTCCAAAATCACGAAATTAAAAGATGCTTATTTCTTGGGAGAAAAGTTATGACCAACCTAGACAGCATAATAAAAAGCAGAGACATTACTTTGCCAACAAAGGTCTATCTAGTCAAAGCTATTATTTTTCCAGTAGTCGTGTATGGATGTGAGAGTTGGGCCATAAAGAACGCTGAGCACAGAAGAATTGATGCTTTTGAACTGTGGTGTTAGAGAAGACTCTTGAGAGTCCCTTGGACTGCAAGGAGATCAAACCAGTCAATTCAAAAGGAAATCAGTTGAATATTCATTGGGTGAACTGATGCTGAAGCTGAAGTTTCAATACTTCAGCCACTGGACAGGAAGAACTGACTCATTTGAAAAGACCTTCATGCTGGGAAAGATTGAAGGCGGGAGGAGAAGGGGATGACAGAGGATGAGATGGTTGGATGGCATCACCGACTCGATGGACATGAGTTTGAGCAAGCTCCAGGAGTTGGCAATGGACAGGTAAGCCTGGCATGCTGCATTCCATGGGGTCTCAAAGAATCAGACACGACTGAGTGACTGAACTGAACCATTAAGTTACTAACCTGACATCTATCTAACTATATCAATAATTGCTTTAAATGTGAATGTTTCAAATATACCAAATAAAAGAGGCTGTCAGAGANGGACAGGTAAGCCTGGCATGCTGCATTCCATGGGGTCTCAAAGAATCAGACACGACTGAGTGACTGAACTGAACCATTAAGTTACTAACCTGACATCTATCTAACTATATCAATAATTGCTTTAAATGTGAATGTTTCAAATATACCAAATAAAAGAGGCTGTCAGAGAACATAAAAATTCAAAAATAAACTGTAGTTTGTCTAACAAATCCCACTTTACATGTAAACATACACTTAGATTAAACGTAAAGAATAGAGAAAGATATATCATGCTGTGTTTGTGTGTGTGGATTTACTCACTAAGTTGTGTCAGTCTCTTTTGCAACCCCACTATTACTACTACATCATAATAAAAGTGTCAGTTCTCAAAGAATTTAATGTTCTTAAACGTGTATGAAGATAACAGTAGAAGGTTAAAATGTACCAAGCAAATATGATAAGATAGCAAAGATAAATAGATAACTCCACTCGTATTGTCAGAGACTTCAAGAACCAGCCCTTGGTAATTGATAGATCAAGTAGGCAGAAAATCAGTTAGGACACAGCTGACCTGAACAGCACTATCAATCAACTTGATCTAATTGATGTTTACAGAATATGCCATCCGACAGCAGCAGAGTATACATTTATTTCAAGCTCGCATGAAATACTCATCATGACAGACCCCCTCCTGGGCCATAAAACACATCTTTAAAAATGCAAAGAACAGAACAAAGTGTGATTTCAAATCAAAATAGAATTTAAAAATTAAATTAAAAAGTTCAGTAACACAAAAATAGCAGGAAAAAACACAGTTATTTGCAAATTAAACATCACACGTCTAAATGACACATGAAATCAACGAAGGCTCAGAAAAAGTTAACTTTTTTTCCATCTAAAGTAAAATTAAAACTCAACATTTCAAAATCTGTGAGAAGCAGCAAAGGCAGCCCTTGGATATTTATAAAACTAAATGTGTATACTCGGGAAAGAAAATCTAAAAATTATAACATGTTTCCTCTTTAGCGAATTTAGAAAAGAGAAATTTAAGCCTGAAGAAAGTGTATGAAAATATAAAGTACCTAAAATTGAGAAGAGATATCAGGGAAATTGAAGACATGAAAATCTTGAAGAAAATCAACAAAGCAGGTTATTTGAAAAGATTATTACATCTGATAAAATGCTACCATTCTAAATAGAAAAAGAAGAGACTATTAAATTGCTATAAAAGAGAGAGTACCTCTATTTGTTTGTTGGATATGAAAGGAGTAATAAAGAAATACTAAAAACAAGTCCATGTACAAAAACTTGATTATTTAGATGAAAGTCACTAACTTCTTGAAAGACATAAAGTACAAAACACACATGGGAAAATAGATAATCTAGAACCCAGTTGCTGTTTAGTCACTAAGTCGTGTGGACTTTAGCCCACCAGGTTCCTCTGTCCCTGGTGTTTCCCAGGCAAGAATATAGAAATGGGTTGCCATTTCCTTCTCCAGGGGATCTTCCCTACCCAGGAATCAGACCTGTGTCTCCTTCATCAGAAGCAGATTATCTACCACTGAGCCACCTGAGAAACTCCAATTTAAAAACCTCCATCTATTTACAATTGTATCAATAATTAATGACATTCCAAAAAAGAACAGATCATATAGTTTCGCTGGTGAAGTCTACCAAATATTTAAAGGATGATAGCAATTCCTCAAGAACTCCAAAAAAAAAGAAGCAAAACAAATCATTCTTAACTCATTTTCTGAGTGCAGCATTACCCTAACACCAAAACAGATAGAGACTTTAGAGAAATGAAAGTTCAGGCAATAAATCTCAATTATCTCAGGTGAAAAAAAAAATCTTTGCAATATTGGCAAGTTGAATTCTACAATGCATAAAAAGGATTATACAAAGTGGTAAAATGTACTTTATTCCAAGTATGCAACACTGTTTCAGCAGTCAAAAGCCATTCAATGTAATTTACCACAATAGGCTACAAAAACCCACAAAAAANCAGGCAATAAATCTCAATTATCTCAGGTGAAAAAAAAAATCTTTGCAATATTGGCAAGTTGAATTCTACAATGCATAAAAAGGATTATACAAAGTGGTAAAATGTACTTTATTCCAAGTATGCAACACTGTTTCAGCAGTCAAAAGCCATTCAATGTAATTTACCACAATAGGCTACAAAAACCCACAAAAAACATATGATCATATCCTGATCATATAAATTCATACAGAAAAAAGACATCTGATAGGATCTACAATAATGGAATATTATTATCATTAATGATAAAAAACTTTTAAAAAATTAAAAAGAAACTCCTTCAACCACTTTTTTATATCATGCTGTTAGTTCTAACTGTGCAATATCATAAGTAAAAGGTATACACACACACACACACACACACACACACACAGATTTGTAGGGAAAATGAAATGAAATCCTCTTTATTGGCAGATGATTCATTTGGTCATGTAGAAAATCCCCGATATTCAACCAAAAATTCCTGGAACTATCTTCATAAATAAGCACATGAATGCTGACAAAGGTCTGCATAGTCAAAGCTTTTTCCAATAGTCATATACATATGTGAGATTGGACCATAAAAATTGCTGAGCACTGAATTGATGCTTTTGAGTTGTGGCGCTGGAGAAGACTCTTGAGTGTCACTTTGACTGCAAGGAGATCTAACCAGTCCATCCTAAAGGAAATCAGTCCTGAATATTCATTGGAAGGACTGNGCACTGAAGAATTGATGCTTTTGAGTTGTGGCGCTGGAGAAGACTCTTGAGTGTCACTTTGACTGCAAGGAGATCTAACCAGTCCATCCTAAAGGAAATCAGTCCTGAATATTCATTGGAAGGACTGCTGCTGAAGCTGAAACTCCAATACTTTGGCCACACACTGAGAAGAGCTAACTCATCTGGAAAAGAGCCTGATGCTAGGAAAGTCTTCAGGCAGGAGGAGAAAGGGAGACAGAGGATGAGATGGTTGGATGGCATCACTGACTCAATGGATATGCATATGAGCAAACCCCAGGACATAGTGAGCAGGGAAGCTAATGGAAATGAATTCCAGCTGAGCTATTTCAAATCCTAAAAGATGATGTTAAAGTGCTGCAATCAATATGAAAGCAAATTTGGAAAAACACAGCTGCGGCCACAGGACTGGAAAAGATCGGTTTTCATTCTGATCTCAAAGGTCAATGCCAAAGACTGCTCAAACTACCACACAATTGTACTCATTTCACATGCTAGGAAGGTATGCTCAAAATCCTCCAGGATAGGCTTCAAAAGTATGTGAACCGAGAACTTCCAGATGTTCAAGCTGGATTTAGACAAGGCAAAGGAACCAGAGATCAAAATGCCAACATTCAATGGATCATTGACAAATCGAGAGATGGGAATACCAGACAACCTTACCTGCCTCCTGAGAAATCTGTATGCAGGTCAAGAAGCAATAGTTAGAGCCTTACATGGAAAAATGGGCTGGATCAAAATTGTGAAAGGAGTACATCAAAGCTATAATTTGTCAGCCTGTTTATTTAAATTAATGCAGAGTATATCATGTGAAATGCTAGGCTGGATGAAGTGCAAGCTGGAATCAAGATTGCAGGGAGAAATATTGATAATCTCAGATATGCAGATGACACCACTCTTATGGCAGAAAGCAAAGAGGAACTAAAAAGCTTGTTGACAAAGGTGAAAGAAGGTAGTGAAAAAGTTGGCTTAAACTCAACATACAGAAAAATATAACCATGCCATCCAGTCCTATCAGTTCAATTCAGTTCAGTTGCTCAGTCATGTCCAACTCTTTGCGACCCCATGAATCATAGCACCCCAGGCCTCCCTGTCCATCACCAACTCCCTGAGTTTACCCAAACTCATGTCCATCGAGTCAGTGATGCCNGTTCTTGACTTCCTACTTTTACATTCCAGTCCACTATAATGAAAAGGACATCTTTTTTGGGTGTTAGTTCTAAAAGGCCTTGTATGTCTTCATAGAACCCTTCAACTTCAGCTTCTTCAGCATTTGAACCTTCAAAGCAGATTAAAGTCATCTATTGTTGAGTAATTACTACTCCTTCAGCTGTATTGGCAAATCTTTTTATTTCAAAATTCAATTTCAAAATTTATTAAGCATTTGGATTTTGGAAGAATTGAGCAGGCATATATCCAAGATTTTATGAGGGTTTATAACTCTATATTTCATTAAATATATGTCTGGAACTAGTACTTTAATATGAAAATACAGGCTTTTAAATTTTGAAAAGTAGTAATATACTTGATGGTCAAAATAAAGCAGTAAGGAGAAATAAATGGAAACTCTATATCATATAAAAAGTTTATCTGGAAACATAAAGTAATAGAAACTTCCTTTTTAGTTACCAAAGAATTACTGTGTTTATTAGTTTCAACTCTGAGGGATTTATCATTTGGAAATAATTTGTATTACTTATAATAAGGGAAAGGACATGTTATATGAGTGAAACTGAAAAGCAAGAAGTGAAAAAGAATTGTTGAAAGTGAGAAATGGGACAAATAAAGAGGGTAGAGATGTAGGGGAGATGCCAGAGCTGCAGAGGGGCCCCTGGAAACTCAAAAGAGCTATTTTCAAAATAGTAGAAGTAGATTGAGCACAATGTTATCTAAGCTTTATTAAATATGTTGAGAAATAGTTTTTTCTTTTCCTAATGAGAAGGTTTTTGAACTTCTGTAATTTAGCACAGATTAAGAATTAAGATTACATACATTGCCATTTAGGAAGAGTAATCTTAATATCTCCTATTAAGATGATGGCATTCAGTCATTTGAATACAGTTTGGAATAACAGATACTCTTTGGATCTGAATCTATTTCATGACTAGCCTTCTGGGATAGAATTTGGACCTCTTTTTCTCTTTGTGTTCTAAGATGTGCATGCTTAGAGATAAAGTTTCCTGTTGATATATAGGAATTGTGTGTGTGTGTGTGTGTGTGTGTGTGTGTACTTACATTCTTATTGTTCAGTCACTAAATCATGTTCTACCCTTTGCGACCCCATGGACTGCAGCTCGCAAGGCTTCCTTTTCCTTCACTATCTCCTAGCTGCTGCTGCTGCTGCTGCTGCTAAGTCGTGTCCGACTCTGTGTGACCCCATAGACGGTAGCCTACCAGGCTCCCCAGTCCCTGGGATTCTCCAGGGAAGAACATTGGAGTGAGTTGCCATTTCCTTTTCCAATGCATGAAAGTGAAAAGTGAAAGGGAAATCGCTCAGTCATGTCCGACTCTTAGCGACCACATGGACTGCAGCCTTCCAGGCTCCTCCATTCATGGGATTTTCCAGGCAAGAGTACTGGAGTGGGATGCCATTGCCTTCTCCTCATTACCTCCAAGAGTTTGTTCCAATTCTTGTCCATTGAGTTGGTGATGCTACATTCTTACAGCAAACCTTTGTATTTTCATAGAAAGTGTTTTGGAATCTATAAACTGATATAGAAATTACTTCACAATTATTAAATTTGATAATATGTAATCTTAGAAATGATAATACTTAAAATATTATCATCTATAGCAAATATTTTATATGGAAAATGATTTAAAAACTATATTTCTAATACAGAACACTATTTTAAAATAACTATTTATCAAATAATAAGCCAATAATCAAATTAACAAACAAAACCAAAAGTATCTTATATCTTCAACTTGCTGGATTTTTAGAGCAAGCATTATCTCAGGGAAACCTTCCCAGACTAAATTTGATTTTATTGTTACTTTTGTGGTTTTAAATAATTCTCACAGGTTTTAGTTAAATATTTATTGCATGTTTATTTAATTAATGTTCATATGTCCCTGCTAGATGATGCTTCTAGAAGACAAATTCTACATCAGTTTGAGGTCCAGTGCTTGATATATAATAGCAGCGTTAAATATACATAAATGAAATAGGTCTGGGGCTTCCCAGGTGGCCCTAGTGGTAAAGAACCCACCTGCCAATGCAGGAGACACAGGAGACTTGGGTTCAGTCCACAGGTGGGGAAGAATCCCTGGAGTAGGAAATGGCAACACACTTCAGCGTTCTTGCCTGGAAAATCCCATAGACAGAGAAGCTTTGTGGCCTACACGCCATAGGGTCACTTCAGACACGACTGAAGCAATTGAGCACACACACCTATGCGTGGAATAGGTCTTGGAAAATTTCTGAGAAGATGGCCAGCCTGTGCTGTGTCTCAAAGGCCACTCTCCTGGCCGTGGTGATCCACTTATTAAATAATTTTATTCTGATACATCTTCAAATTTCTCAATTTCTATTTTACTGCAAGATACCACAACTTAGGAAAAGCAGATTTAATACCCATATCCTCAGTCTCTCCCTTGTTGCTAATGAGGCGGCGTCACATGTAAATATAAAATGGTGATGTGTTTACAGTCAAACCTACTTTGAGTAAAGCTAATAAAGAAAGAAGGCTGACTATGAGGTAGGATTCTCACCAGCTTTTGTATTTCTTTTCCAAAATGTATCTCCCCAGTGTTGAGCAGGCTTTATTTTGCTAAACGTTAAAAGATTATGCTAATTAATAAACAAGTGAAGACAGCAGAAGGGATGAACAGAACATTAATTTACCCTGCTTAAGGCTTTAAATAAAATCTTCTCTGGCTGTGAGGGGAAAAAATAATTTGGACAGCTTTTTAATAGCACACAACTATTAATGAATATTTATTTATAAATTACTGTTACCCAACCACATGAGAAGAACCACTTAAAAGTTAATGTTTATCCCAAAAAAGCCAAAAGAAATTGCCATGCCCAGTTCTGCAGAACAAGAACATTTCCTGCTTTATTTTATTTCATCTTGTTTTAAGCTCGGTGGGTTAGAATTTGTTAGCTCATTGGATTGTAAAATATACCTCTGTAGAAAACGATTATTGAAGTGCTTTGTCATTGAAGCATAGCAGTTGGCCTCCTGTAGGATTATTCTGCTAGTGATTTCATACGCAGGGCTTGCTGGAGCTGTGTTTATTTGTTCTGTTGACAAGTCACAGAGTCGAAACTTTTTAAACAACTGAGTTATGTTTAACAATACTTTTGCATTTTTCCTAAAAAGAAATGAAATATTTAGAGAAGATCCATGATTTTAGGAAGCAGAAAAGAAGCGTCACTGGAAGATACTCTGTTTCTCTGTTACAAGGTGTCTCATGTATACGGTACACTGTTCATCTGCAAAGCTTATCTGTAGACATGCTGAGGATTTGATAAAATTTATAAATCTGTCGTACTCACTGTGCTGGAGAAAGTTCTTTTTCTTGCTTGTAGAAATCTGCACAGAAATACAGAGTCTCCTAGACTTGATTGCTATTTGTGCCACATGGGAATAAAAAGGATAAGGCAGACTATTTGTAGCTTCTGGACAAGTAGAAACCCTGATGGGAAGGTGATTATAAGAATCTGANGGAGAAAGTTCTTTTTCTTGCTTGTAGAAATCTGCACAGAAATACAGAGTCTCCTAGACTTGATTGCTATTTGTGCCACATGGGAATAAAAAGGATAAGGCAGACTATTTGTAGCTTCTGGACAAGTAGAAACCCTGATGGGAAGGTGATTATAAGAATCTGAACAAGGAGTCTCAGGGGAACAAGTCTGGTGATGAAATGTTAGGGATCTTTCCCAGTGGGAGAAAGAAGATCTAGGTTCCTTACAGTTTGGAAGGGAGAAGGTTGAATGGACATCCAGTCTTCCAGGAGAGGGAATATTCCTTATAGGACAGTGAGCAGCGGCCTTTTCTGTTAACTGAAATAATAAATTAGAGTTTTAGTAAGAAAGATTTAGGTTAGGTCTTGAAAGGAAATATGTGCTGCAGACTAAGGAGCAAAGAAGCCATATTACCAAGGAAAACCAGATTTTCCTTGAGAACATGTTTCTATATGATTCTGAAATCCATTAATTTATCAACACTACCTAAAACTACAAATTTGTCCTCAAGTGACTTCCTAATTTGGAACTGTATATCAGAGTTTCCAAGAAGAGAGGGTTTATGAGTGAAGTCAAACCTAGAGGCCACAGTTTTCTATGTTTCCAAACAATTTCCTAAATTGCAACTTCATAGTATCAGAAAATCCCAATAAGCGGTCATAAGATCATTCCACTGCTGATATCTAGAGTTCTCAAAGAAACAAAAAGGCACAGATACACTTCAATACTTTTAGTGCAAATCCAAATTAACTTTATTGTATTTAATACACACAAATGGAAAGATCATTTAAATTCAGTTCAGTTCTTGGGATTTAGGCATGTTAATTCTGCACTAAAGATGTCACAATCTAGCAAAGGAAACAGGTTTCTGAAAGATAACTATAACACAATGTAATAAGTGATTGGTATATAATAAGGGCTTCCCTTGTGGCTCAGCTGGTAAAGAATCCACCTGCAATACAGAAGACCTGGGTTTGATCCATGGGTTGGGAAGACCCCCTGGAGAAAGGAAAGGCTACCCACTCCAGTATTCTGGCCTGGAAAATTCCATGGACTTTATAGTCCATATAGGGAAATTTTAAAGACAGATAGAAAAGGGAATTCTTTCTTCTGATTGCACGAGTGGTGAAAAATGTTTCTTTTGGGGGAAAATAAAAATGAAAGATGAAGTGGCATTGAGCTAAGTATTAAAAGGTAATTTTTTAACTAGTAGGAAAAGAATAAAGTGCTTGTTCCAAGGATGCTGCTGCTACTGCTGCTAAGTCGCTTCAGTTGTGTCCAACTCTGTGCGACCCCATACATGAAAGCCCACCAGGCTCCCCTGTCCCTGGGATTCTCCAGGCAAGAACACTGGAGTGGGTTGCCATTTCCTTTTCCAATGCATGAAAGTGAAAAGTGAAAGTGAAGTCGCTCAGTCGTGTCTGACTCTTTGCGACCCCATGGACTGCAGCCCACCTGGCTCCTCCACCCATGGGATTTTCCAGGCAAGAGTACTGGAGTGGGATGCCATCCCTTCTCTGCAAACAAGCCTAGTGTGGCATAATTTTCAGTAATACAAAACTGGAGGCAACTAGGGTCCATTATTAAGGAGATACTGAACTACATTATAGATATGGATATAAATGTAGATATAGTCAAGCTACGGTTTTTCCAGTGGTCATGTATGGATGTGAAAGTTGGACTGTGAAGAAAGCCGAGTGCTGAAGAATTGATGCTTTTGAACTGTGGTGTTGGATAAGACTCTTGAGAGTCCCTTGGACTGCAGGGAGATCCAACCAGTCCATCCTAAAGGAAATCAGTCCTGGGTGTTCATTGGAAGGATTGATGTTGAAGCTGAAACTCCCAATACTTTGGCCACCTCACGTGGAGAGTTGACTCATTGGAAAAGACTCTGATGCTGGGAGGGATTTGGGGGCAGGAGGAGAAGGGTACGACAGAGGGTGACATGGCTGGATTACATCACCAACTCAGTGGACATGAGTTTGAGTGAACTCTGGGAGTTGGTGATGGACAGGGAGGCCTGGCGTGCTGTGATTCATGGAGTTGCAAAGAGTCAGGCACAACTGAATGCCTGCCTGAACTGAACTGAATAGGTATAGATATAGATATATCTACATAGATATAGATCCAAGGATAATAAACACTATTTCAAAAAAGAGTAGAGGCATAATAGTTTCAGTAATACTTGAAAAATAATGAGAGCTTAGCTGTATTAGATGAATGTGGCAGAATTGTTGAAGAGAATGTGGGACAGGGAGGGAGAGAGATAGAGAGAAGGAAAATGGGAAGAATACATTGGAACTATATATAAGCTAGTTTGTTAGGGCTATAGAATGATACTATAAATTATTGACATTAGATTTTATTCTGTGGGTATAAAAATGTATTTAAAATGCTTAAGCATGAAAATAACAGGCCCAGAAATAATCTTACAAAGATGAATAAAATGGAAATAAAATCAGTCACTACTGATTGACTCTTTTTCTTTTCTTCTAGGTCATTGTTAAACTTTCCTTTCATCTTCTCAATCCTTGTCTCTAGACAATTTATCTGTAACTCCATTTTGTTTTCAAGATTTTGTATCATTTTCACTGTCATTATTCTAAATTGTTTTTCAGGTAAATTCCCTATCTCCTCTTTTGTTTGATTTGGTGGGTGGGCATTTATCATGTTCCTTTACCTGCTGAATATTTCTCTGCCTTTTCATCTTGTTTAGATTGCTGTGTTTGGGGTGGGCTTTCTGTATGCTGCAAGTGTGTGGTTCCTTTTTATTATGGAGGTTCCTCCCTGTGAGTTGGGTTGGATTAGTGAAGGTTGTTAAGGTTTTGTTGTCACGGTTTCCTGGTTAGGGAAGCTTGTGTCAGTGTTCTGGTCGGTGGAGTTGGATCTCTTCTCTCTGGAGTGCAATGAAGTGTCCAGTAATGAGTTTTGAGGTGTCTATGTGTTGGGTGTGAATTTTGACCTGTATTTTAGTGCTCGGGATTATGTTCCTATGTTGTTGGAGAATTAACTTGGTATGTCTTGCTGTGAAACTTGTTGGCTCTTGGGTGGAGCTTGGTTTCAGTGTAGATATGGAGGGTTTTGGATGAGCTCTTGTCAATTAATTTTCCCTGGAGTCAGGAGTTTTCTGGTGTTCTCAAGTTGTGGGCTTAAGCCTCCTCCCTCTGGTTTTCAGCCTTTTTCATATAGTAGCCTCAAGACTTCTCCATCCATATAGCACCAATGATAAAGCATCTAGGTTAATGGTGAAAAAATTCTCTACAGTGAGGTACCCAGAGAGGTTCACAGAGTTACATGGAGAAGAGAAGAGGGATGAGAGAGATAGAGGTGACTAGGAGGAGAAGGGGGGAGTCAAAAGGGGAGAGGGCAATCTAGCCAGAAATAAATTCCCTATGTGCTCTCCACAGTCTGGAACACTCAGAGAAGCTCACAGAGCTACACAGAGAAGAGAAGAGTGAGGAAGGAGATAGAGGTGACCAGGAGGACAAGAAGAGGAGTTAAAAGGAGAGAGACAAATCTAGCCAGTAATCACCTCCCTAAGTGCTCTCCACAACCTGGAACACCCAAAGAGATTCACAGAGTTAAGTAGAGAAGACAAGGGGTAGGGAGGAGATAGAAGTGACCTGGGGGAGAGGAAGATGAGTCAAAAAGGCAGAGAACAATCGACCCAGTAATCACACCCCTAAGTAAAAATGGGTACTGAAGACTGGAATCTAAAATGCACAAAATTGATAACATACACAAAAGAGCATTTAAGGGACTAGATCTGATAGACAGAGTGCCTGATGAACTGTGGATGGAGGTTCGTGACATTGTAAATGAGACAGGGATCAAGACCATCCCCATGAAAAAGAAATGCAAAAAAAGCAAATTGGCTGTCTGAGGAGGCCTTACAAATAGCTGTGAAAAGAGAAGCAAAAAAAAAGGAGAAAAGGAAAGATATATGCATTTGAATGGAGAGTTCCAAAGAATAGCAAGAAGAGATAAGAAAGCCTTCCTCAGTGATCAATGTAAAGAAACAGAGGAAAACAACAGAATGGGAAAGACTAGAGATCTCTTCAAGAAAATTAGAGATACCAAGGGAACATTTCATGCAAAGATGGGCTCGATAAAGGACAGAAATGGTATGGACCTAACAGAAGCAGAAGATATTAAGAAGAGGTGGCAAGAATACACAGAACTGTACAGAGGGATTTTCATGAACCAGATGATCACGATGGTGTGATCACTCACCTAGAGCCAGACATCCTGGAATGTGAAGTCAAGTGGGACTTAGGAAGCATCACTACAAACAAAGATAGTGGAGGTGATGGATTCCACTGGAGTTATATCAAATCCTGAAGGATGATGCTGTGAAAGTGCTGCACTCAATATGTCAGCAAATATGGAAAACTAGCAGTGGCCACAGGACTCGAAAAGGGCAGTTTTCATTCCAATCCCAAAGAAAGGCAATGTCAAAGAATGCTCAAACTACTGCACAATTGCACTCATCTCACACGCTAGTAAAGTAATGCTCAAAATTCTCCAAGCCAGGCTTCAGCAATAC
>SJYA01001704.1:1020671-1051536 GCA_006410615.1 Neotragus moschatus | reverse complement strand
GGAAAAACCATAGCCTTGACTAGACGGACCTTAGTCGGCAAAGTAATGTCTCTGCTTTTGAATATGCTATCTAGGTTGGTCATAACTTTCCTTCCAAGGAGTAAGAGTCATTTAATTTCATGGCTGCAATCACCATCTGCAGTGATGATAATACATAAACAAACATGGCTATATTCCAATAAAAACTTTTTATTGATACTGAAATATAAATGTCATAGAATTTTCACATATGAACTATTATTTTGCTTGACTTTTTAAACATTTGAAAATGAAGAAGTGATTCTTAGCATACAAGAAAAGTGATACAGCATAAGAAAAAGTGATTCTTAGCAAAAGTGATTCTTTGCACATAAACACAAAGCAAGCTAGATTTCCTAAAGGACATAGTTTGTTGACCCATAGTATGTTAATATGAATGCAAATATATGACTTTACTAGAATGATTTCTGCAAGAACTTATTTGCTTAGAGTTTACTTAAATCTTAAATAATCCACTTATACCAAATGGATGCAGTATACTAAAAAATATGGAAAAGGCACTAATAGATCTTTCTTGGTACCAACACAAAATCCCCCATGTTGAGTTTCAGTAGAGGAGAATTAACTACTTGGTATGACTGTAGAATGTAAAGCCTTTTCTCCCTGCTATAAATTTGAATGCACTAGTTGTCTACTTTTCAGAAATTTTTTTTTTGGTAGGAGATGTAAGTTATTGGTTAATTCTCCAAGCATAATATACACAAATGAGGCATGCATCTTTGTGCACCTACTAGCCTCTACAAATCATTAAACTAGTTTTGTTGTTTAGTCTCTAGGTTTTGTCTGACTCTTTATGTGACCCATGGATTGCAGCTCACCAGGCTCCTCTGTTCAAGGGATTTCCTAGGCAAGAATATTAGAGAGGGTTGCCATTTCCTTCTCCAAGGGATATTCCCATCACAGGGATCAAGCCCACATTTCCTACATTGGCAGGCTAATTCTTTACCACTGAACCACCTAGGTAGTCCATTAAATCAGCTACCTTCTAATCTCTGTTCTAAAGATTCAATTGACTTGAGCAGAATATATGGAGGGTACTTTGCAAAAACTCAAATTATCCCATATAAGCCCCTGCCTGAATTATACTTCAGTGTGCTCTTAAACAGATAGGAACCTCAGAAGGAAGACCTGTTACTGAGTCTTTATTAGCACTTGGACTTATTATGCTGTGCATATGTCTTTGAAACATTTCTGTACTCCCAGTTAAGGAGCTTAATGGAAGAGGCTGCTTATCTATACAAGCCCTCAGGCAATCAATAGAACTTGGAATCCATAGATTTTCAAGGTGTTTTACACACTAACTAAACATATTTCCAATAGCAGATTATTTGTAGGCTTCTACAGANTGTCTTTGAAACATTTCTGTACTCCCAGTTAAGGAGCTTAATGGAAGAGGCTGCTTATCTATACAAGCCCTCAGGCAATCAATAGAACTTGGAATCCATAGATTTTCAAGGTGTTTTACACACTAACTAAACATATTTCCAATAGCAGATTATTTGTAGGCTTCTACAGATGCCAAGATCCAACCAGTCCATCTTAAAGGAAATCAGTCCTGAGTGTTCATTGGAAGGACTGATGTTGAAGCTGAAACTCCAATCCTTTGGCCACCTGATGCGAAAAACTGACTCATTTGAAAAGACCCTGATGCTGGGAAAGATTGAAGGCGAGAGGACAAGGGGACGACAGAGGATGAGATGGTTGAATGGCATCACCGACTGAATGGACATGAGTTTGAGTAAATTCTGGGAGTTGGTGATGGACAGGGAGGCCTGGCATGCTGCAGCCCATGGGGTCACAAAGAGTCAGACATGACTGAGTGACTGAACTGAACTGAACAGATGCCAGTAGGTAAGGGTGAAAGTGTTAGTCACTCAGTCATGTCCTATTCTTTGTGACCCGATGGACTGCAGCTTGCCAGACTCTTCTGTCCATGGAATTCTCTAGTCAAAAGTGGCTAGCTTTTAGTCACCTTTTTGATTGGCCAATCAGCAACATTTGTTTGGTTATACTTCAAGTATTTATGGAAATACCTAAATATTTCTCTCAGTGTACAAATGATCTTACAGATTTGATTTTTGCTTGAGGATTCCCCCTGAAATGGCATGCAAGATTTTTAACTCTGTGTTCTCTTGAAGTGACTCCATAATTTCTCTTAAGGAGATCAACTGAAGAACAGTATAAAGCATCTAGAGAAAACTTGCAAATCTGAAAAAAAAATAAAGCTGTGTAATGTTTGATCTCACCAGATAAATTTTTTTGTGTGTGTGTGTCCTCTTAAGAATAAAATCTATTCAATAATGCTCACCAGGGCTTCCCTGGTGGCTCAGATGGTAAAGCATCTGCCTGCAATGTGGGAGACCCAGGTTTGATCCCTGGGTTGGGAAGATCCCCTGGAGAAAGAAATGGCAATGCACTCCAGTACTCTTGCTTGGAAAATCCCATGGATGGAGGAGCCTGGTAGGCTACAGCCCATGTGGTCCCAAAGGGTCAGACACGACTGAATGGCTCCACTTTCAGTAATGCTCAAGAGATTTTAAAAAATAAGGTATAATTGCCAGAAGCAGGAAGGGGAATGTAATGGGCAGTTCTGTGCACAAATTTCCCAAAGATTAATGTTGGAGTAAACTTTTATTTTTAAATTTTTGTTATTTTTATTTTTTAATCAGGATGTAGAATTGGAGGCTGTTAGATGTTACTGGTTGATTTGCTCTAGTTTTTCAGTCGCTAAGTCATGTCTGACTCTTTGTGACCCCATAGAATGTGGGGGAGCCTGGTAGGTCTATGGGGTCGCACAGAGTCGGACACGACTGAAGCGACGCAGCAGCAGCAGAGTGTGGCACGCCACACTGTCCTCTGTCCTCTACTAGAACCAGGAGTTTGCTCAAATTCATGTCCACTGAGTCAGTCATGCTATCTACTTATCTCATCTTCTGCCACTCCCTCCTCCTTTTGCCTTCAATTTTCACCAGCATCAGGGTCTTTTCCAGTGAGTCAGCTATTTGCATCAGGTGGCAAAAGTATTGGAGCTTCAGCTGCAGCATCAGTCCTTCAGTGAAAATTCAGGGTAGATTTCATATAGGATTGACTAGTTTGATGTCCATGCAGTCCAAGTAACTTTCTAGCATCTTCTCCAACACTACAGTTCGAAAACATCAATGCTCTGATACTCAGCCTTCTTTTATGATCCAACTCTTGTTCTTGTTTTCAGTTGCTAAGTCATGCCTGACATTTTGCGACTCCATGGGCCACAGCATGCCAGTGTTTTTATGATAATCTTTCAGAATTTGTTAGCTATTTCAAAGCAGGGAAATCATTAGACAATAAATTAACTAAGACCTAATCTAAAAATTCAGATGGAAAAATTTTTACTACAAATGCATAGCTCTGGGGGGCTATCCTTTTTCTCCAAGCAAATCCCCATCATTTTTTCCCCCTTTAGGAAGCTACAGCATTAAACAGGGTAATAGAAGTCTCATCTAATCTCTTATGACTGGATTAATGAAATTAAATGACATTACTGACTTCCTAGAAAAGGAAATATCAGAAGGGAGATGCCTAGTCTTCTAAAGTACAATCATCTTAGAGAAGATCTTGGTTTCAGAGAGAGGACACTTGTGTTGCCTTGGGGAAAGAAATCATGAGGATACACTAACACTCTGTATATCATTTTGGTTGGTTACTTTAATCCAACATATTCATTTTGAGATTTATTCAAGTTATGATGTATATCAGTGGTTCTTTCATTACTAAGTAGTGCCCCATTATTTTAGATGTATGACAGACAATTTGCTTATGCATGCATTTCTTGATGGGCATTTCAGTTGTTTTTAATTTGGGGCTATTACAAACAAAACTGTCAGGAAACATTGATGTACAAGTCTGTATATGGATATATGCTCATATTTATATTGAGTAAACACCTAGAAGTGGAATGACAATATTACTTGGTAGGTGTACACTTCACTTTTTAGAAAACTGTTTTCCAAAGTGGTTGTCCCTTATTGTACTCCCACCAGCAAGGTGTAAGATTTCCAATTTGTCCACATCTTTTTCAAAGCTATGTGTGGTTGGTCTTTTTAGTCTAGGGCATTGTAAAAGATGGGAGTGGTGATTTTAATTTGTATTTCTCTAAAGACTAATGAGTTTAAGAGTCATATAGTGAGCTTGTCACCCTCATCTCATTTCAGTGAAATAACCGTTCAATTTTTCTCCCATTATTTAAAGTGGGGTCAGGGGTACATTTCAGCCCATAACAAGAAAAGTATATATAGTCACCATGTGAGCAACACCATAAAATAACACCTACAGGTGTCATATGTAAAGAATTTGCTTTCTGTTTATTTGTAGGGAGATGTGATTTTTAGAGTCCTGAGGGCACCATCTCATCTCCTTATATGCATGTTTAGCATTAGGATGAAGGGAAAGAGAGAAAGGTTTTGCTTCTTTTTAAAACAGTTTGACAGAAAATTACAATGCTGTGCAGTTTCTATCATGAACAGCAATGGCATTATAGAGAATTCTTTGGAGCCAAATGAACAATTCACTTTATCTAGTATGGGGGCTTTAAATTGAATAGGGTTTGTGTTGGTCTCATTCAGCTGTGCAGTATGAAAGTTCTTGACAGTTTTATGGCTTGCGGCATACTTTAAAGTTGGTTTTGTTTCTCGCTTAATTTGTTGGAGTAATGTCAACTTCCTTTTAGGCTAGGCTGTTATTTCTGCATACGATGCCATCTTCTGAATATGGCTGGAGAAACAGACATCAATAACCTTCAAGCCTTAGACAGGTTTATGATTTCAGTTCTCCAGCTGGAGGCCCAGTGGGGTAGAAGGGTGAAAGGAAAAAAAGGACGTTTATAAAACCTGTGTAGTTTTTGATCTTTAAACTAATATTTTAGAATAGTCAGAAACTGCTTACATAATAGGGATTATTTTTCTATGTAGCCTTTGAAACTGCTAAAACCTTTTTTTTCCTTACACTGCTTTTGTTGAGATAGTAAGATATTACTCACCTTTAGTATGTAACTGTATCACTCAAAGATTGTTATCAGTGAATTTTATTTTTATTTTTTAATATAAATTTATTTATTTTAATTGGAGGCTAATTACTTTACAATATTGTATTGTTTTTGCCAAACATCAACATGAATCCATCACGGGTGTACACGTGTTCCCCATCCTGAATCCCCCCTCCCACCTCCCTCCCCATACCATCCCTCTGGGTCATCCCAGTGCACCAGCCCCAAGCATCCTGAATCCTGCATCGAACCTGGACTGGCAATTCGTTTCACATATGATATTATACATGTTTCAATACCATTCTCCCAAATCATCCCACCCTCGGCCTCTCCCACAGAGTCCAAAAGACTGTTCTATACATCTGTGTCTCTTTTGCTGTCTCGCATACAGGGTTATCGTTACGATCTTTCTAAATTCCATACATATGCGTTAGTATACTGTATTAGTGTTGTCAAGCATTTTCTGCTGTGCCTGGCTTGTCCACTACTTATCTTAGTCTGTTCAGGCTATTTTAACAAAACTACAATAGACTGGGTGAAACAGCAAACATTTCTTTCTCATAGTTCTGGAGGTTGGAAAGATAAAGATGAAGGTGCTAGCAGATTCTACGTCTTGTAAAAAGCCGCTTCTAGACTGCAGACTGACATCTTCTCACTGTTCCTCACGCAGCTCAAGGGATGACCGAGTTTGCTGGGATCTCTTTATGAAAATCTCTAATCCCCTCCATGCGGGGTTTTGCTCTCTGTCCTAATTGTCTTCCAAAATCAAAACCTCCAAATACCAGCACAATGGGAGCAAGTTTTCAACATGAGTTTGAAAGGAGCACAAACATTCAGTCTATTGTACTAAGTAGGTGTTTGTTTTGGTTTTAATTATTGCTGTTTATTTAATTATTGATGCTTTTGAACTGTAGTGCTGGAGAAGACTCTTGAGAGTCCCTTGGACTGCAAGGAGATCAAATGAGTCAATCCTAAAGCAAGTCAATCCTGAATACTCATTGGAGGGACTGATGCTGAAGCTGAAGCTCCAATACGTTGGCCACCTGATGCAAAGAGGCAACTCATTGAAAAAGACGCTGATACTGGGAAAGATTGAAAGCAGGATGAGAAAGGGACAACAGAGGATGAGATGGTTGGATGTCATCACCAACTTAAGGGACATGAGTTTAAGCAAGCTCCAGGAGTTGGTGAAGGACAAGGAACCTTATCCTGGCATGCTACAGTTTATGGGGTCACAGAGAGTCAGACATGACTGAGTGACTGAATGACAACAAAAATTGTTGTTTAAATAATAGAAGGGCCTGTGAATAAGATTAAATAAGACCCAGGAAATCCAGCATTGAAAGTCTGGTGATAAGACAGATTCACTTCGTATAAGGATCACCTCTTGTTCTGTCTGCATTACATATGGAGAAGAGAGAAGCCCCCAATCCTGGTAGGGGTCTACACAACTGCCTCTATGTCTGAGAACAGTGCTTCCATTTGGGAATTTCATTCCCATGCTTCTTAGAACATGCATATCTNAATAAGACCCAGGAAATCCAGCATTGAAAGTCTGGTGATAAGACAGATTCACTTCGTATAAGGATCACCTCTTGTTCTGTCTGCATTACATATGGAGAAGAGAGAAGCCCCCAATCCTGGTAGGGGTCTACACAACTGCCTCTATGTCTGAGAACAGTGCTTCCATTTGGGAATTTCATTCCCATGCTTCTTAGAACATGCATATCTAAATCTCAAATGCTGAGAGGAACATTAGTTCAGAAATTGTAAAAAAAAAAGCCAAAATTTTAAAAATTCACCAAGAACTTCCAGATGTTCAAATTGGATTTAGAAAAGGCAGAGGAACCAGAGATCAAATTGCTAACATCTGTTGGATTATAGAAAAAGCAAGAGATTTCCAGAAAGACATCTACTTTTGTTTCATTGGCTATGCTAAATCCTTTGACTGTGTGGATCAAATCAAACTGTGGAAAATTCTTAAAGATATGGGACTACCAGACCACCTTACTTACTTCCTGAGAAACCTGTATGCAGGCCAAGAAGCAACAGTTAGAACTGGAGATGGAACAATGGACTGGTTCCAAACTGGAAAAGGAGTATGTCAAGGCTGTATGTTGTCACCTTGCTTATTTAACTTAAATGCAGTGTATGTCACATGAAATGCCAGGCTGCATGAAGCACAAGCTGGANATACAGTATACTAACACATATATATGGAATTTAGAAAGATGGTAACCCTGTATGCGAGACAGCAAAAAATTTTTTAATTTGTAAGTAAACACAAAAGACGTCGAGTAGCCAAAATAATCTTGAGGAAGAAAAATGGAGCTGGAGGAATCACACTCTCTGACTTCAGACTACAAAGCTACAGCATGGTACTGGCACAAAACAGACAAATAGATCAATAGAACAGGATAGAAAGCCCAGAAATAAACCCACGTACTAGGATCAATTAATCTAAAACAAAGAAGGCAAGACTATACAATGGAGAAAAGACAGTCTCTTAAATAAGTGGTGCTCATAAAACTAGACAGATACATGTAAAAGAATAAAGTTACAACATACTCTAACACCATATACAAAATAAACTCAAAATGTATTAAGGCTCTAAATAGAAGATAGGTTACTAGAGGACAATATAGGAAGAATACTCTTTGATATAAGTTGCAGCAATATAATTTTTTGGGATTCATCTCTTAAAATGATGGAAATGAAAGCAAAAATAAACAAATAGGACCTAATTAAACTTAAAAGCTTTTGCATATCAAAAGAAATCATAAACAAAATGAAAAGACAACCTGTGGACTGGGAGAAAATATTTGCAAACAATGCTACTGACAAGGGACTAATTTCCAAAATATGCAAACAGCTCACACTGTTTAATATTAAAAAAGCAAACAACCCAATCAAAAAATGGGCATAAGACCTAACAGACACTCTTCCAAAAAATATATACAGAAGGCTAAAAAGCAAATGATAAGATGCTCAAGAAAAATGCAAATCAAAACTACAGTGAGGTTTGTGTTACACCAGTCAAAATTGCTGTCATTAAAAAGTCTACAAATAATAAGTGCTGGAAAAGGTGTGGAGAGAAATGAACCCTCCTATACTGATAATGGAAATGAAAATTGGTACGGTCACTATGGAGAACAGTATGGAGGTTGATTCAAAACAAAACAAAACAAAAAAAGAGTTACATTATGATCCTACAATCCCAGTACTGGGTATGTAACTGGAGAAAACTTTAATTCAAAAAGATACATGCACCCTAATCTTCAGAACTACACTATTTACAATAGCTAAGACATGAAGCAGCCTTACAGCAACATGGATAGACCTAGAGATTATCATTCTAAGTGAAGAAGGACAGACAGAAAGACAAATATCATATGATACTGCTTACATGTGTAATCTAAAAAAATGATACAAATGAACTTATTTAAAAAACAGAAATAGACTCATAGACATAGTAAACAAACTTATGGTTACCAAAGAGAATAGTGGGGAGGTAGAGAGATAAATTAGGAGTTTGGAATTAACATATACACACTGTTACATATAAAATAGGTAAATAACAAGGGCCTACAATATAGCACAGGGAACTATATTCAATATCTTGCAACAAGCTATAATGGGAAAGAATCTGAGAAATAATACATGTATATGTGTGTTTGTGACTGTGTACATAACAAAATCACTGTGCTGCACATTTGAAACTAATACAACCTTGCAAATTAACTATGCTTCAATAAAAATCATCAAAAACACAATATGCAAAGTTATTATAAGTCAATTTGTAATGAAAAATCTTGAATATATTTAAACCCATAGCTTTGCTTTTTGGCTTTAATTTATTTTATTTAAAAGTCTCTACTCACATTGGTTTTGTAAAAATAAACAAAGACCAACCAAACAAGAACAGAGGCTGTTTAATCAGGGCTTGCTGTATTAAGAGTCAGCCAACATCATACTTGCATTAGAGGCTCATAGGCAACAGAAGAGGGGGATAACTTTATATTGGACAAAAGTCAAGATTATAGATGCTTTGATTGGAGGTTTTTGGCACAGAGAAGCTGGAGGTGGGCAGCAGAAAATCTTAGTGATCAATTTGGGTCTTGAAAACCAGGGCAAATAAAATAGGGACATAGGTGTCATTGACTCAGTTCTCATGTTTTGGTGTTGATTGCTGATTGTGGTTTGGATTCCTGGACTGGTTACTGCAGAAGTTCTGGCTTTAAATTTTACTGTCATATATAATATAACCACTGCCAATTGTTTATTGACTATTTCGCTGCTAATCCCTTCCATGGATGCTAAGCACTTTGGACTCATCAAAATCTTCAAAACTCGATGAAATTTCAATCCTAAATTTATGCTAAAATCATTTTCATACACAGTGATGTTGAAGTAAAAAATAAACTATAACTAAATAATTTGAAAAATCTCTCAGTCACTGAACCAGAGAGTGATGCAAGCTTTAATCTCCTGAAGTTAGGGCATATCTCAATGTATATAAAAATATATGTGTATATCTATTTTTCATCATATAGTTTAATAGCATAACTTTTTATCCAGCAAGTACTCCCTTTATTCATTAGCAATAGACTCATTAAATCATCACAACTGAATGCTTTTTTCTCTGCTCTTAAAAAAAGAATAATAAAGGAGGCAATCAATGCCATTTCTTTCATAGGCAAAACCTAATCTATCATTGGAGAATTAAAATAGAACAATGGGCTTATAACAATACCTTCTGATAAAGAATCCAATCATGCTTTTTGAAATATCAGTAAAAAACAAAAAATTATACAAAACAACAAACAGTTGATTTAATAATTTGATTAAGCTTAGTTTCTTTCTGGATTTTCTAGGTACAAAAATGAATTTGTAAAATACATTATGGAAAGCATCCATATAAGTAAAACAACAGCCCTTGAGCCACTGGATATCTAACAACTATAGTTTATTTTAACCAGTTTTTAGTGATTTTAATACATTTAATTATTCAGTTTTCAGTGAGTTAAATATTTGTGGTTAATAGGTACATACTGTATTTGGTACTGGATTTATAGAGAGCTGTATGATGAACTGGGGAATGTTCTGAGTAAGATGCCCACTGATGCTTCATTCTATTCAGTTAATATTTACCAACTATCAGAAGTGCTAGGTTATTGTAACATGAGACTGAAATAATCTCCATCACTAATGTTCTAAAGTAATTTTCAATTTGTGTAGATACTTTGTGTGTGTATACCTATAATAGACATATATACGACCATGCTTTAAAATATATAATTATATATTATATTGCAAACCATTCATGTCATATATATATATATATATATATATATAACTTCAAATCATGTGATTAGTAGTGTTTCAGTTCAGTTCAGTCACTCAGTTGTGTCCAACTCCTTGAGACCCCATGGACTGCAGCACATCAGGCCTCCCTATCTATCACCAACTCCTGGAGTTTACACAGACTCATGTCCATTCAACCAGTGATGCCATCTAACCATCTCATCCTCTGTCATCCCCTTCTCCTCCCACTTTCAATCCTTCCTAGCATCAGGGTCTTTTCAAATGAGTCAGTTCTTTGCACCAGGTGGCCAAAGGATTGGAGTTTCAGCTTCAACATCAATGCTTCCAATGAATATTCAGGACTGACTTCCTTTAGGATGGACTGGTTAGATCTCCTTGCAGTCCAAGGAACTCTTAAGAGTATTCTCCAACAGCACAGTTCAAAAGCATCAATTCTTCTGTGCTCAGCTTTCTTTATAGTCCAACTTTCACGTCCATATGTGACTACTGGAAAAACCATAGGTTTGACTAGACGGAACTTTGTTGGCAAAGTAATGTCTCTGCTTTTTAATAAGCTAAGTTGGTCATAACTTTCCTTCCATACAGCAAGTATCTTTTAATTTCATGGCTGTAGTCACCATCTTCAGTGATTTTGGAGCCCCCCACAAATAAAGTCTGTCACTGTTTCCCCATCTATTTGCCATGAAGTGATGGGACCAGATGCCATGATCTTAGTTTTCTGAATGTTGAGCTTTAAACCAACTTTTTTACTCTCCTTTTTCACTTTCATCAAGAGGCTCTTTAGTTTTTTGCTTTCTGCCATAAGCGTGGCATCACCTGCATATCTGAGCTTGTTGATATTTCTCCCAGCTATCTTGATTCCAGCTTGTGATTCATCTAGCCCAGCATTTCTCATGATGTACTCTGAATATAAGTTAAATAAACAGGGTGACAATAAACAGCCTTGATGTACTCCTTTCCCTATTTGGAACCAGTCTGTGGTTCCATGTCCAGTTCTAACTGTTGCTTCCTGAACTACATACATATTTCTCAAGAGGGAGGTCAGGTGGTCAGATATTCTCATACCTGGAGTAACAGGAAAATTTGGCCTTGGAGTACAGGATGAAGCAGGGCAAAGGCTAATAGAGTTTTGCCAAGGGAAAGCACTGGTTATAGGAAACACACTCTTCTAACAACACAAGAGAAGACTCTACACATGGACATCACCACATGGTCAATATGGAAATCATATTGATTATGGTAATGGCAGCCAAAGATGGGGAAGCTCCATACAGTCAGCAAAAACAAGACTGGGAGCTGACTGTGCATGATTTCATGCACAGAGCATGAAATCCTTATTGCCAAATTCAGAGTTAAATTGAAGAAAGTAGGGAAAACCACTAGACCATTCGGGTATGACCTAAACCAAATTCCTTAGGATTATACAGTGGAAGTGACAAATAGACTCAAGGAATTAGATCTGATAGACAGACTGCCTGAAGAACTGTGGACGGAGGTTCGTGACATTATACAGGAGGCAGAGATCAAAACCATCCCCAAGGAAAAAAAATGCAAAAAGGCAAAATGGTTGTCTGAGGAGGGAATCGAAAGGCAAAGGAGTGAGTGTTTACCCTTGACCAACTTCTATTCTAGGTGCTGGAGAAATGATTATATAGACGATACAAAAAATTCCCCACAGAAGTAACAGGTAGTGAAGATCTCAAACAAACATACTGAAATGTGTATGCTTAAGTTGTGCCATTCTCGGCTATATAGGAAAGTATTATAGATGTTGACTGAGTTGAATCTTGAGAGAAATTTCCAACACCTTAACAAAGGAAGGACTATTTCAGGGAATACTATTAGACCTTTCCTTTGTGTGGAATGCAGGAGACCTGGGTTTGATCCCTAGGTCAGGAAGATCCCCTGGAGAAGGAAATGGCAACCCACTCCAGTACTCTTGCCTGGAGAATCCCATGGAGGGAGGAACCTGGTAGGCTACAGTCCATGGGGTCACAAAGAGTCAGACATGACTGAGCGACTTCACTTTCACTTTGTGTTCACAGATATTTCTCCTAACCTTATTATCTTGAAATTTTACAGTGATCTTTAATAATAAACTATCATTCTTAGTAACTGGTATGTTACAAATACATGTGTAGAAATTTTTTCAAAACTGAAAAAAATTATATTAAATCATAAAGACATTATACCCTCAGTTTCAAAGCTCTTCAATGATCATAAATTCATTCCTCTTTGATTAATTCATAGGAAGGAGTTAGAGACAGATGGGGTTTTATTACCCTGTTGACAGACAGACTTAATCTGGTCATAATTAACAAACAAAAATAGAATCTGAAGGTCTTCTTCTCATTCCAGTTGTATTCTACTTTAACAAATATTTAAGTTTTACTCCACCATTATGACTCAGGCTTTGGTCTTCTAGGTCTCATGGTTCAGAAGTGAGCACAGATTTACAAACAAGTCAGGACAACCACGCTATGCTGTGCTTAGTGCCTCAGTCGTGTCCAACTCTGTGATCCCGTAGCCTTTTGTAGCCCAAGACTCCTCTATCCATGGGGATTCTCCAGGCCAGAATTCTGGAGTGGGTAGCTGGTCTCTTCTCCAGGGTATCTTCCCAACCCAGGGATCAAACCCAGGTCTCCTGCACTGCAGGAGGATTCTTTACTGTCTGAGCCACCAAGGAAGACACGATAATAAAATTTGTACAAAGTATAAAGAAGAGAGAGAATTTTATTCATAGGCAAGTTCCAAGCAGTCTTAAACTGATCTTTTATTATCTTAAATAGGTTCTGAATTACACAGAGAAGCTTGTAAGCCAAAGAAAAGGGGGAGATTGTATTCAAGAAAGCAGTAATAGTGTCTATAAAATCTCAAATGTATGAAACAAGTAGTTTTCATATTCATTAGTATCTATTGCAGCAGACAATTAAAAGTAATGGTGACCTTCATTCACATTTGACAGGTGAAAGAGACTGAGCCTTGGCTCCTATCTTTGCAGTGACTAGGTATGTGAACTTGCACAAAACTGTTTAGTCTCACTGAATCCCAATTATATTCTAGTGAATGGGGGTAACACAATGGAGTCACTGTTACGACTGAAAATGATAACACCCTGTAGGCTCTATGTACAAGAGCTAATATTTAGTGCTGCATTCTCTACCACTGTCGATACAATTATAGAAGCATCTCCTTTTATGATTCATAGGCAACAATACAAATAAAACTAGCTGCCTAGATAGACAGCTAACGAAATATCTTCCTTGATAAGTTTTTTTTTTTTTATATTCATAGTAACATTAGCGATATTGACTAAGGACATGAAGCGAAAGTGTTAAGTGTTACTTGCTCAGTTGTGTCCAACTCTTTGTGACCCTATGTACTGTATCCCACCAGGCTCCTCTGTCCATGGGATTTCCCAGGCAAGAATACTGGAATGGGTTGCCATTTCCTTCTTCAGGGAGTGAACTCACATCTCCTGCATTGCAGGCCGACTCTTTGCCGTCTGAGCCAACAGGGAATTCCATAACAAAAGCAACTTAATTGTTCTTCAGTTGCTAGCATTGCTTTCGTCTAAGAATAGTTGTCATTCACAGAAAGCAATTATATTTTCTAAATCCCATTTCAATTAACAGTATCCAAAATATGGGGGAAAGAATGAAAGTTAATATGCAGTTAATCTCCTTGTCATAGGAGGCCCTATAAACCAAGGTCAGACTCTAGGTTTCCCAGAGTCAAGGCTGTGGCAGGTTTTTGTATTTCCCCAAGAGTAGAACATGTTAAATGTGCTAAAAATTATTTTTTGTTATTGTTTAGTTGCTAAGTTGTATCCAACTCTTTTGTAACTCCATGCATGATAGCCATCCAGGCTCCTCTGTCTATGAGATTTCTGAGGCAGGAATACTGGAGTGGATCACAATTTCCTTCTCCAGGGGATGTTCCTGACCAAAGTATGAAATGTCCATCGCCTGCAATGGCAGGTGGATTTGAGCCACTAGGGAAGCCCCCAGATTATTCAGGCCGTGCTAAATGATGAAGCTTGCATTGCTATAGACATTTTTCAAGGTAGCTTATAAAATATTAAGTTTGTATTATGAAATCACATGTATATTGAGTATTATGATTTTTTTAATGAATACTGATGTGCTTTGTTAAAGCTCACCGATGCGATTATTAATTTGTGCTCTGATGAGAAAATTTATTCTCCATATGCTCAGGATATAATTTTATACATTTACAGTAAGAACAATTTAAATTAATAAATTAGCATTCATTAGTAAATAATAAAGTTCTAATTTGCAGGTTGCTACCTTCAAAATAGTTCACAAGTAAATTTCTATCTGTAAAACATTTACTCTAGTGAGCAAACTCTATAATATGTTTTCTCAAAACACAATCACCTCTTCCATGGAGCCAGTTCAACATTTTCATTAATTAAAAACCTATTCTGGTCTAGACCAGTTCTAGATACACTAACTTAGGTATTAAGAATAAAGACTCCAGAGCCAGGCTGATTGGTTTCAAATTCTTCTCAGCAATTTACTGGATTTTATGATCTTGAGGAATCCGCTTACTTTCTCCATACAGTTTTTCAACCTTAAAATAGTGATAGGAATTATAATACATAGTCATAGTGATGTTAGAAATAAATTAGTCAACACATTAGTGTTTATATCACAAACATTATTAGTGTTTAACAACACTTCAAACATACTTGAATATTAAATGTATATGAATATATATATTTGAAGTGATGTTACTTATACATCATAAATATATACAACTATATATACATATATACATACTATAGGCTTCCCTGGTAGCTCATAGGTTAAAGCGTCTGCCTGTAATGTGGGAGACCTGAGTTTGATTCCTGGGTCAGGAAGATCCCTTGGAGAAGGAAATAGCAACCCACTCCAGTATTCTTGCCTGGAGAATCCCATGGATGGAGGAGCCTGGTGGGCTACAGTCCACGGGGTTGCAAAGAGTCAGACATGACTGAGCGACTTCAATTCATATATACATATAAGTGTGTATATATAAACATCTGTCACTTAGAACAGTGACTAAAATATATCAAGGACAAAAAGGTCAAGTGCATTCTGTTATTATTAATGATGATTCAGTAGTGACAGAAAAAGAACACCTGTTTTCAGGGAACTTACACACTGCGGAGAAGAGTAAATAAATAAACAAGTATAATAGAAAATCCTCTATAAATACCATGCCAAGAATCAAAGCAGAGCCACGTGGTAGGGAGAGAATAGTTACATGCTTTCAGCTCAGACACTCAGTCCTATACCACTCTGTGGCCCCATGGACTGCAGCACGCCAGGCTTCCCTGTCCATCACCGACTCCCAGAGCTTACTCAAACTCAGTTCCATTGAGTTGGTGATGCTATCCAACCATAAAGTTAAGTACTTTAGGCTGAGTTACTAGAGCAGCCTTATTTAGAAGGAAGACGTTCAAGCTGAAATCTAATCACAATAAGGTCACTAATTTCATATACTACCCTTGTGTCAGTGGAAAGCTTCTGGAGCATTTAAAGTTGGAGGAGAGAGAGGAACAGAGCTGTGAACAGACTTTCTATATTAAAATACTTGAGGTGCTATGTGGAAATTTGAGGGAGGCAGCTGTGAAAGGACGGGTGGATTAGACCAAGGAGGTAACATCAGCAATTTAGACAGGCAGACAAATTTAAGATACACTTGCAGTTTCAATGGACAGTCTTTGTAGAATACTCTGAATCCATTTCTTTAGGATATTCTGTAAGAATATAAAACAAGTAAAGAAAGACTAAAACGGAAACATTCATGGGACCTAAATAAATCAGAATAATCTTCAAATATTTTATTTTGATCTACTCAGTTACATGTTAACATATCATGCTGCTGATAGATAGGTCAATTATATATGCCGTTTGCAAATATGCAAATTGGTCTATCCTAAATAGTCAATTACAGTTCTAACAGGGAAAATCACAGAGTATTTCATGTATCTACACAATATAGAAAGAAAGAAATTACAAGAATTGCTAAGATAATTCTTAAGAAGAAGAACATAAGATTTTGTGTATCCTTTACCCAGGTTCTTCCAATGTAATTATGGTACCTTATCAAAACCAGAAATTTGACATTAGAATGTGTGTATAGTTATATCTATTTTAATTATGTGTGTAGATGAATGATTTCATTGCCACATTCAAGATACAGAAATATTACATCAGTACAGAGCACACAGATGTAACACCCATATATCTTACTAGTGGTGTCTCCATATGTGTTCCTGGCAGCACTACTTTGATTGTGTTGCACAATTTTGATATGTGTTTTTCAGTTTTCAATAAGTTCAATGCACTTCTTGAGTCTTCTTCTGGGACCTGTAGATTATTTAGAAGTGGACCATTTAGTTCCAAATGCTTGAAGACTTTTCCTGTTATTTATTGACTTCTGGATAGATTTCATTATGCTCAATTTGGAATAAACTTTGTACAGTTCAATCCTTTCAAATTTGTTGAGAGTTTATATTTTAGGGTGGCATTTCTCCTGGTATATATCTGGAGGTGCTAAAAACTATGTCTTCTTTAATGTGACATTGTTTAATGTCATAAAATCACCCTCAATAAACAAAAAAAGTAATGTCATTGATTTCTGAATCTCCTTTANTCAATTTGGAATAAACTTTGTACAGTTCAATCCTTTCAAATTTGTTGAGAGTTTATATTTTAGGGTGGCATTTCTCCTGGTATATATCTGGAGGTGCTAAAAACTATGTCTTCTTTAATGTGACATTGTTTAATGTCATAAAATCACCCTCAATAAACAAAAAAAGTAATGTCATTGATTTCTGAATCTCCTTTATTCCATCTCAGCAGCCCCTTATCCAAAATAGGAAGTAATACCATTCACAAGATCATATTACAAAACTAAAAAAATAAAATAAAACAGTCTACCTTTTGCCAATCTGCTCATCTTTTGCGTTCTTGCTTTCTCAATCCCATTCCTTCCTTTTTATAATAAAAAATTCAAAGCCATGATCAACCTGTTAGGAATGTGCTAGGCTTACTTCTTCTACTTTCCTTTCTCTTTTCTTGGGTTTCATTTGCTTTCACCTGTAATCCGTCAACAATTATGCACAAACAATCCTGAACTTTCCCTCAGTCTTAGCTGCAGAACTGGCAAAGCCTATGTTTACAGAGTTGCAAACCAGAACATGCTAAATCAATGCAGCACATTTGCATACTTTCCAGTTGAAAAAAATTAAAACAACATAAAACAAGACAGGTGAGGCATCCTGGGAAGTGATGTGAGAGCAATTATTCTGTTTAAAATGTTTTGTCTATATATAGTATACCCACCATCACTCACCGCACGACTCCTCTGAATGTGATTTCTAACATCCTGTTGTTTGCTGCGCACTTAATTACACTGAGTAATGAAGAGATTTGAAAGCCATACTGTGTTACAGTTAATAGGGCGAATAATTAAAGTTAATAGTAGAGTTGGTTTCCCTTCTGTACAAACCATTTGGATTTAGAATTTCCCACAAAATGATTCACTTCCTCAGAATTTACCGTTACATTCTTTCAGAAGTTTGATGTCACCGATGTGTGCAGCACATGAAGAATGTGAAAAAATAATCTTTTTGAAATCCCTAGAAATAATATATTAAGGCGAATGGTTATGGCTTTTTGCCTCTCCTGACCCTGCAAAAAACCTCTTCAGTTGAGGTTAAGGTGGACAATTTTTTTTAATCTGGAGCAACATGCAGTTGATAATTCATTAATTGAATAATTTGGAGCTACCAGAGTTTTGTTGTTAGTTCCACAGAGGTAAAGTAGGCTTATTCTGGATGTAAGACATATGTGATGTCTGATAGAAGAAAACATAAGCATGGAGAAAAAAACGTGCTTTGGCACTGAGAGGTGGAAATGAGCAAATTGTTGAGATTAAGAACAGTCCATAGGAGAGAAAAATGGAGAACAAGCCAAAGGGTAGTTGAGGATCTGATTCGGAAAACTCTAATGCTGAAATACAAATATGCAATTTATTCAGTAGTGAATTCAGGGCCATAAGGTTTGAACATGAATGTAATATCATGCAATTAATTTTAGAAAAAGCTGAAACAGATAAAGGAAGATTAATTTGTAGGCACGTACTTGGTACATTAGGATACATAGTTATTAATTTCAGGTCTTCCAGAGACTAGGAGTCTTCAAGTGTAACATGAAATGTTATTATTTAAGAAGTGGATTCATTTAGTGGAAACTTCCCTGGATTAGAATCATAAAGCCAAAAGTCATGTCATCTCACTGGACTTAGTTTTCTTACCTTATAAAATAGACCTGTTCTATCTTCTCATAGGGTCGTGGTTAGGAGCAAAATGAAATGCTGACTGCTGAGCCCATGAAAGAAAAGCAAAATAACCTGTTGGTCAGTAAATCATATTTCCTATTCATTACAAAATAGAGACCACTACCTTGACAGAATCCAAGTGCTATTTTGTAAGAAGAAGGTTTAGGATGGGATATTTATAAAGCTTTGGGGATCTGGGTTAAGGCAGGACTTTCAATATGGGGGCCTGATTGGGACTGGGCAATGTTTGTAATAAGTGCTGTGTGCTGTGCTTAGTTGCTCAGTCGTGTCTGATTCTTTGTGACCGCAATAACTGTAGCCTGACAGGCTCCTCTGTCCTTGGATCCCAGGCAAGAATACTGGAGTGGGTTGCCATGCCCTCTGCCAGGGGATCTTTCCAACCACTGCATCTAACTCAGGTCTCCTATATTGCAGGTGGATTTTTTACAGTCTGAGCCACCAGGGAAACCCAAGGATACTGGAGTGGGTAGCATATCCCTTCTCCAGGGGATCTTCCCAATCCAGGAATAGAACTGGGGTCTTCTGTATTGCAGGTGTCTTTGATATAATAGTTTAGAATTAGTCAATATATACAGTGCGGTATTTTTTTGAAAATGGATATGCTATACTGTGCTGTGCCACTGCTTGGTTGTACCCAGCTCTTTGTGACCCCATGGGCTGTAGCCCATCAGGCTCCTCTGTCTTTGGGACAGAGACATCTTCCTTGACCCTGGGATTGAACCAGCATGGACTAAATAGTTATGTGATAAACCCAGGTGAATAATCTATTAATAATCTATTCATCTATTTTTCTGAAAATGAAGTCCCTTAAAGATACGTCAACCTACTTTTCCTGAGAAAGAATTCCCTAGAATAGTGAAGTCATAGTTCAGCAAATTGTTGTATACTACAATTATCTTCATTTTCTTTTCTTGAGAGTAAGCTTTATTTTTAACCTTACTAAACTATGAAACTCATGTTAACAGCAAGAAAAGGTTGTGCTAGCAAAATCAAGGAGGTTTATTTAGGATTCTTTAAACCCTTTAAAAAACATGAATCTAGCTGCAGATTACAAGAGGAAGCACTGAGAGTTGCTATGATTTATATTAATAAATGAATTTATACTGTTGCTAAGTATATTGAACTGTATACCAAAAATGGCTGCATTTTGTATATGTAAATAATGCCCTAATGTTTAAAAAAGGTGGTAACTGCAGGAAAAGCCATGATAAGCCTAGACAGCATATCAAAAAGCAGACATTACTTTGTCAAGAAATGTCCATATACTCAAAGCTATGGTTTTTCCAGTAGTCATATAAGGATGTGAGAGCTGGACCATAAGGAAGGCTCAGTGTTGAAGAACTGATGTTTTTGAATTGTGTGTTGGAGAAGACTCTTGAGAGTCCCTTGAACAGCTAGGAGATGAAACCAGTGAATCCTCAAGGAAATCAACCCTGACTGGATGGACTGATGCTGAAACTGAAGCTCCAAAACCTTGGTCATCTGATGTGAGTGCCAACTCATTGTAAAAGGTATTAATTCTGGGGAAAGATTGATGGCAGGGAAAGAGGATGACAAATGTTGAAATGGTTGGATGGCATCACTGACTCAATGGGCATGAGTTTGAGTAAGCTCTGGGAGATGGTAAAGGACAGGGGAGCCTGGTGTTCTGCAATCCCTGGAGCTGCAAAGAGTTGGACATGACTGAGTGACTGAACAATGACGAGCGCAACAATGGATGAAAATTCTATTTTCAGTACTCCCAGATTTTTATTAGCTTGCTGAATTATTTCATCCACTTTCCCATTCAAGATGTTTTGCCTCCACATTATAGTGCCCTAGTACTTTAAGAACAAAATCTTTTCAAAAAGAAGTAACTTCTGCATAAGAATATCCAATATGTCACATTTCCTCCATGCAAATTATTCTCTATTTCTCCAAACACTCATACTTTCTTAGCATTCTGTCTGCTCACATTTTTCAACACCCTGGAAAAACCACCCACATATCTATACATTAAGCTTATATACTTATATACATCAAACTTATTCTCAGGAGCCAATTTAAATACGATCATATCTGAAAAATCTTTGCACATTCCATTATAATATTTTTATACATTGGTTAGGATAAGTATTTCTTTTAATTTGGATTGCAGAGACTTCTTTATATGTACATTAAGTCATTAAAACAAGGACACAAATCTCTTCATATATTCTGTTACTTGAATAGTTCTTGCAGATAGAAATGTTTAGTACATATTTTGGAAACGGATGGTTGGTTGAAGGGATGAATTTCAAAATTTAATTTTGTCTACTTATGTTTATAAAGATAACTCCANGATCACTGTCTCATTACTGTGTACAATTTTTCATTTCAAACACCAGGGTGTACTTGTTATAACAACTATTAGGTTCTCTTCTCAAGCTTTAAGCCCACTCAGGATCCATAATGTATTATCTTATTATCTCAGACTCTCAGATACACTGTAGTAGGCTGGTGATTTGCATGGAGCATATCTTTCTGGGTGTGGAAAGGACTAAGTGACAAGACCAAAGCATCAGACATTCAGCTTAATTAATTCCACTCAAGATGTCTGAAATTTCTACGTGCTAGTTTTAGCTACATTTATGCTGAAAACAAGTGACAGGGGTAATATTTTACTTGTGGATTAAGGGCTTATTTAATAAATAGGTGTCACCTCATTGTTAACTTATTTTTGTTAGGATCTAAGGCACATGTGGGGCTTCCCAGGTGCCTCAGTGGTAAAGAACCCACTTGTCAATGCGGGAGATGCAGGAGAAGATGCCGGTTTGAAGTTGGGTTGGGAAGATTCCCCTGGAGGAGGAAATGACAACTAACTCTAGTATTCATAAAAATAATTTAAAAATCCTGTTTATGTATCATTCCTTTAAAACCTTTTTCATCTCTTGAAGCAAAATATTAATAATTGCAAAGAATGGGGAAAAGGGCTAAAGAAATGAATAAACACAACTTTCCTAAGACCCCAAATAAGCACCAATTATATGTATTAGATGTAAAATAAGTATGGTTCATTTCCTTTGAAAATTTTTCATAGGAGAAAGCAAAGTTAGCTTCAATGTTGTTTCTGATACAATAAAAGGATGATGTCTGGATGAAGCTGAGAAGTTTGAAACAGGGCCACTCAAAGATGTATTCTGAATGACAGCTCACATTTGTGTACATCAGTCTCAAACCTAAAATTCCATTCAAGCCAAGGGCTTATAAGACCCTCTGACTAAATGTACAAGTATTCCAAATCTTCAGTAGCCTTGAAAAAGATCTCCCTTTTTTCCCTCTTTGTTTGGGTCTTTTTAGAACAACATCCAGTGATTGGATATGATAGAAGATCAAAGAGAGAGATGATCAATACAACTTCTTGTCCTTAAAATATTATCTTCACCAAGCCCATATCCTTTAAGCTAACTTCTGTTCAACCCTTCGCTGCCATTTAATATTACTTCTTTCAAAAAGATGTTTCAGAAATCTGTTAAATTAGTCTTCTCTAGGACTGACCTGGTGGTCCAGCGGTTGAGAATCTGCCTGTAGCTACAGGGGACCTAGGCTCAGTCCCTCGTCCAGGAAGATCCTACACGCTGCAGAGCAATTAGGCCTGTGTGCCATGACAAGGATCCAGTGAAGCCAAAAAAAAAATTTTTTTTTAAATAAGTTGTCTCTAAATGATTCTCAGAGAACCCTGACTTAATTCCAGTATTGATATTTTCATGCTTTATTCTGTTAGCTTAATTTCTTTAACCCTCATCTCAATTTCAAGCTCACTGAAAACGATATAATATTTACTATTGTATCTCTAGTTCATAGATGATTTTATACACTAGTACATAGTTCATTCTAATTCTATGAGATTAAAACTTGACCTGAGCCTCGTGATCAGTAGAACTTCAGACTTGGTTGAGCGCTCTCCTGCTACTTTCTTAAAATTCTTAATAATTCTTTCAACTTGTATTTTATATGTGAAGTCAGTGGTTTGAGGGAGCATGTGAATGATCAGAAAATACGCACAACTGGCATGTCTGCCATGGTTCCTGGCTAGCCCATTTGCACAGTGTTTATAATACCGCATGGGCACAGAACTCCTGTGGACCCATGATGTGTGAAAGTTCAGCGACAGTCAAGGCAAGTACAAGGGAAGCATGTAAGAAGACGTACTGTCAGCACTGGTTGCGGCACCTTCTCAAAATTGGGCCATGGCCTTCTAAGGCAGAGAGCTAAGGAAGCCTGGCATAGTCTTTTTCACTTGACTGTATTAGCCAACTACTTAAATTGAAAATGATGACATAAAAGGAAAATGCAGGACATCAAAAATGGACAAAAATAGTTTTTTTTCTTTCAGCCTTTTTGTAGTTGTCTATGAGCCAAAATAATCGTAGAAGATGTACATATCAAAAAATGGGGCTTCCCTGGTGGCTCACATGGTAAAGAATCTGCCTGAAATGTAGAATTGGATTCAATCTCTGGTTCAGGGAGAATCCCTGGAGAAGGGAATGGCAACATACTCCAGTATCCTTTCCTGGAGAATTCCATGGACAGAGGAGCCTGGCAGGCTACAGCAAGACTGAGCAACTAACACATATCAAAAGTGAAATATAAATAGCTGAATTAGATTTCTGTGTCTTTTTCTACTATTTTAGTAAGAACAAAATACATATGCACTTATGAACTATTAAATACAAATTGTGCAATTTTGGTTATTCAACATATGAGTTAAATGCTCCTATTTGCATTTAAAAACAGGCACAATAGAACATAAAAATATACAGTAAAATCACTGTGAATAGTTTAAAATTATAATTTTCCTTTAATTAGAGTGATATTATATAGCAAATATGAAACATTATGGCATTTTGAAAGACAGATGACAGAAGAGAAGAAAAAACTATATTTAGTTCCTTTAATGATACCACCTTTCTTCTTTTTGACCAAGAGTGACACATTTTCCTTTAGTACTGGGTCCTACAAAATATGTAGTCAGCTTTACAGTAAAATTTTAACTCAGCCAACAGAGTTTTTACATCCTATGCTTTCCAAAGAATGAACTTGTCCTTGACTAGTTCCTGGAACACAAACTCTGAGTCCTTGGGTTATCCGACTTGATAAAAGTATTTTCTTGTATTCTGGAAATCTAGGGCCAAACCAGATAATTGCTACTAATGTATGATTTATGGAGAATTTTTTTTTTTCCACCTGAAACTCTGGGCCATGCTGCATCAATCTGACCTTTGGGAGATGGCTGGAGATTCGATGGCTAAGGTTACTCACCTAGGGTGTTCTATGGCTATGTGATTGACTCCTGATAAATGATCATGGTTACAAGGACTCAGGTGAATTTTCCTGATTGGTAGTATTTCATAAACTGCTTCAAACATCATTGCTGAGAGAATCAAATGCTATCTATAGAACTAAACTGGGAGAGGTCAGTTGGAAACTTGTGCCTGCACTTTCCTAGATTCCACTCTGTGTGTCTGTTACCTTTGTTGATTTTAATCTAAATCTTTTCACTGTCCAAAAAAAAAAAAAAAACAACAACCATAACACCCCCATAACTGTGAGTAAAATATCTTTACTAAGTTCTGTGAGTCTTTATAGAAAATCAACCACAGGAGCACAGTTATGAAGACTTCAACACACTGGTCCTGAGCACATAGTTACTAGTTGGGGCAACAGTTGGTAATTGTCAATAGTGATCTGGAGCAACAGATCTAGTCTCAACAAGATCACGGTGGGGTGATCTCGAATTCCACAATTTGAAATCAAAGTGTTCTTCTAAAGGAGAGGAAGACTTTTGATAAGGTAAAAAGATGTATTTATATACATATGTAGGTTTATGCATATAAATAAAACATGGTATATAAATAAACATGTTTATATACATAAACACACACACACACACACATATATATGAACTTCCTTTTAAAGTCTGAAAAATATTTCATCATATGAATCTACTACATTTTCTTTATCCACTCATCTTTCAATGTACACTTGGGTTGTTTCTACTTTTTGCTTCTTACAAATAATCCTACAATAAACATGTGGAAAATCTGTCTCAGAACAAACACATACTTAGAATATACGTTGGCACATTAAAATAAAAACGCAATCTATTACAGTAATTGAAATCATAGAGTATGCTTTCTGAACAAAATGGAATCAAAGTAGAAATCAATACCAGAAAAATAACAAAAATTTCCGAACACTTGGAAAGTAAAAAATACACTTGTAAATAATGCATGGGTCAAAGACATGACATCAAAGGAAAAAATGAATCGACTTGAATGAATGAATAAATGAATAATTGCAATATATAAAAATTTATGGGAGACAGAGGAAACAGTGTTGAGAGAGAAGTTTATAACATTAGTGCATGCATTAAGAAGTAGAAAAATTCTAAAGTCAGTAATCTAAGCTTGCACATCAGGAAACTACAAAAAATGGCAAAATAAATACATAACAAGTAAAAAGTCAACTAAGAATTAGTCAGAAAGACACTGGAAAGACATGGAAAGACACTTCACTGAAGTCATACAGATGACAAATAGGCACATGAATATTTGTTCAATTTCAGTAACCACTAAGTAAATTCGAGTAAAAATACCACAGTTAGATAACATCACACACATAAAAATGGCTAAAATAAAAATGGGTAACACCACTAAATCTTCCCAAGGATGCAGAGAAATTGTGTCATTCACATATGCATTGCTGATGGGCATGAATAATTTATAGCCTTTCTTAAAAACATTTTTGGAATTTCTTAACTAAATGTGAAAATTCTAAAACAACCCAGTGATTGCACTCCTGAGCCTAGTCTTAACCTGGAAAAAAACATAAATGTCCCCCCAATGAGTAAATGACTAAACAAACATGGTACGTGCACACCATGGAATATTAGCCTAAACAGAAAGGAAAACATTATGGATACACACAGTAGTATGGATGAGTCACCGGCCAATTACAATGTGTGAAAAAACACCAAATGGTTACATAAAATATAATTCTATTTACATAGTTTTGTTGAAATGACAAAATTATAGATATGGAGAATATATTAGTGGTTTCCAGGGGTTAAGAAGGGATTGAAATTAGAAGGGAGATGGGAATGTTTATGAAACAATTATAGGAAGGATATTTTTGCTGATGGAATATTAAATCCCTTAATTGTATCAATATCAGTATTCTAGTTATCCTACTCTTGTTTTCCAAAGATATCACCTTTGTGAAAACTGTAAAACAGATCATTTTGTATTGTTTCTTGAAACTGCATTTAAATAAATATCTCAGAATTTACAGAAAGCATAAAAGAGGAATACACTTAATTAAAAAATAAAGGAAAAATAAGCAACAGCAGTCTCTAGACTTTCTGTTGCACTTCAGAATGTGTCCACATTCAAACTCTGATTTTCTAAAGAAAGACTAACACAGGACCAGGCCAACATGTCGTGTTTAAATCTAACAAGGTATAATAACTTTCTGCCCTTCAATTTAATTTTAATACAATATTCTTATGCACTGTTTATGTTTGTTTCTTACAATTATGTGTGTAGTGGAGTGACCTTTTAGAAAGAGCACTGAAGTGGAGAGTGGTGGAAACACTTATCACATATAATCTTTAACACACATGTCTGGCCACCTTCTACAGAATTCAAGTTGTATGTTTTTATTCCTGGCTATATATAGTTTTTATAGTATTTTATTTATGCATAATTAATGAAAGAAATGAGTTCGCATTTTAACTGCCACTTGCTACCTAAAATATTCATGCTTTCTGACTGTTATATGACTGTTTAGACAAGAATTTCTATCAAGGCCACATCATTTATGCTTGTATGGCTCCAATAAATACTGAAGATACTTAGAAAAACTTCAAGTCAGTATCCATTACTAGTACTTATGAATTAATTTTAACAGAATGAGAAAACAGGATTCAGGAATTTGTGTCTAAGGCAAAGCCAGAGAGTATATAAAACTTGACAAAAACAACTAAAACAACAGGGTCAGTGATACAAGAGACCAATTTTCAGAGGACTAAGGCATATTTTTAACTCCTAGGTCTGACATTTTCAACATAAGTAGTCTTAAACAAATCTGAAAGCAATTTTCATTTTCTTCATCTATCAAATTGGAGGCAAATCCATAACTCATATGATTTCTGTGAGTATGAAGTATGGTATTGTGGGAAAAATTATTTGTAATATACCAACAGCTAGGTCTTTTTCTGCCTTTTGCTTAAGAGATGCTTTTTCAATGTCTTTAACTTAACAGGATGAATCAAAAATGAGATCTTGTTTTAAACTAGCATGCTTTTAACAACACAATTGTGAAACATCTATAAACTAGGATGTGACTCCTTTGTTGTAGGCCAGGGAGATTGGAAGATAAAGTAAACAGAAAAAAAAAGAACACTACTGAAAACGAGGAAGAGATATTATAGATGTAATGATTTGTTTAGTCAAAGTCAAATCTCATGTATACTTGAAACTTGTTAAAGGACATTTTCTTCTTTAAGTATCCACAATGACAAATAAATATCAGTACTTTATTAATTGACTATTGGATATCTAAGATAGTTTAAAGTTTTCTGTTCTGCATTCTAGGTGCTTAAAAAGTGCTTAATTTAGAGGAGTTTCTATAATTTGATTGCCAAAAGAATAAATGGATAGATGAATGAATGAACAACTAAATGCAAGAAATAATGACAATTAATATGATTATTTTCAGGCTCTAGATTTTAATTACATTGTGTCTACTCAAACACTTATAGCACTTTCCATTTGGGGAAACATTCCTGATAATTTCTTTTTATTCAATAGAAGATAGATGGCTCAGAAATAATTTGAAATTTTCAAAAATTCACATTGCTTCCCAGGATCCATGATGCTCAAACAATCCAAGTGTCATGTGGTTGACAGACACACTAGCTCCTTAAAATATATGAGCAATTTATAACTTTTAGCATAAGGTCCTCTGATTCTGGCCAGAATGGTATGTAGATTACAATGCAACCTGCTTGTACACGGTATACCCATGTTAAATCTAAGTTGTTACTGATGAACAAGTGGGTTTGATAGAGTCAAAATGCTATTTACTATGAAAGGGAGCACAGAGGGAAACTTTCTCATTGTCTAACAAATCAAGGCAGACCATATGTCCAATATAGTGGTCTTCAATACTTTTTAAATTTTGGCATGGATACACTTATAGAATATACTTTTGTAATCATAGAACCTGACAGAGGCTCATTTTCCTAACTGATCTGTGTCCCCAAACTGCTGTTTCCTCCCATATCTACCTTGTTGCAGGAGTGATCCTCCTAATGTACCTCATGCCATCTCACTGCCTTGAGATAAAGCCCAAGCTTTAATATGGTGTGTTAGGCTCCCATGACCTAGCTTCTTCCTTTCGATCTAGTTTTATTCTTTTTTAAAATAAATTTATTTATTTTAATTGGAAGTTAATTACTTTAGAGATACCAAGGGAACATTTCATGCAAAGATGGGCTCGATAAAGGATAGAAATGGTCTGGACCTAACAGAAGCAGAAGATATTAAGAAGAGGTGGCAAGAATACACTGAAGAACTGCACAAAAAAGATCTTCACGACCAAAATAATCATGATGATGTGATCACTAATCTAGAGCCAGACACCTTGGAATGTGAAGTCAAGTGGGCCTTAGAAAGCATCACTGCAAATAAAGCTAGTGGAGGTGATGGAATTCCAGTGGAGCTCTTTCAAATCCTGAAAGATGATGCTGTGAAAGTGCTGCACTCAATATGCCAGCAAATTTGGAAAACTCAGCAGTGGCCACAGGACTCGAAAAGGGCAGTTTTCATTCCAGTCCCAAAGAAGGGCAATTCCAAAGAATGCTCAAACTACCGCACAATTGCACTCATCTCTCATGTTAGTAAAGTAATGCTCAAAATTCTCTAAGCCAGGCTTCAGCAATATGTGAACCATGAAATTCCAAATGGTCAAGCTGGTTTTAGAAAAGGCAGAGGAACNGGCAGTTTTCATTCCAGTCCCAAAGAAGGGCAATTCCAAAGAATGCTCAAACTACTGCACAATTGCACTCATCTCTCATGTTAGTAAAGTAATGCTCAAAATTCTCTAAGCCAGGCTTCAGCAATATGTGAACCATGAAATTCCAAATGGTCAAGCTGGTTTTAGAAAAGGCAGAGGAACCAGAAATCAAATTGCCAACATCTGCTGGATCATGGNTAATTATACCATCTGTGGTGAAAATATTAATGACTTCACGTACCATCTACCTCAAAAAAAATGACAAAGCAGATGAAATTGTGTAAGTTGGAAAGCACAGTAAAGTCATTTATTTGGAAACCACCCAATTTAAAAGCAGTCAGAATCCTAAAAATCAAAAACAGAAGAAAGAGGTGAGATTTTAAATATACCCCTCTTCCTAAATCATTAGGAGATTCAGTGAAATATACTGACCTGCACTTTTTATTATTCATGCTGTAATCACTTTTTAAGATACTTTTTAAAACACAGTAGTTCAAGTTGCCCTTGAGACAGAATATTTGACTTTGGTATCTAAACTGCAAATTTTTTTAATTTAATTTTTTCTCAGTTTTACATTAAATGTATTTTTATTTATTTATCAAGTGCTCGGTGGGATTTGATTTTGAACAGCTTTTTTCCCAGAAAATGAAAAGTTCTCTGTATGTTCTGTCTGGGAAATAATCACAGGTCCACATGGAATGACTCATTCAGAAGTGGCCCATATTGGTCTACCCAGTCACTGAAATTAACCTGATGTCCACTTCTGAAGCCAGACTTACTCAGAGAGGTTTAGATATTTACCTAGAATATTAGATCAGTTTCATGTTTATTTGATGAGGAAAGATGATTTTCTGCATGGACTCCCTACATGTTCTTTGATAATTTTTGTCATTTAACAATAGAATATTTTCAAGTTCAGTAAAGCGAGGTGGATGCATTATATTACAAAATAACTATTTTCAGCAACTATACTACTCTGCAAGATTAAATTTTTTTTCACATATATTACAGTAATTTGAGTAGAAAGATGAGAGTTGATTTAGAAATAAAGTGGAACATATTTCTGGATCAAATAAGGAGAAATTCTGCAAAAAATATAAAGTAATGTGAGATGATGCTAAAGTATCATTTGTGAAGATTTAAAAGAGCGAGTAGAGGGGAGAAATCCTCCCATAAAGTCATGTTAAGAAACAGTGGGGAAAAGAAAGTCCCTTTAAGTGAAAGTTTCTCAAGATTAAATATGTATGTTAAATTATAAGAGAAACCATAATTCCGTTTGTCTCAGACTTGAGATCAAGACCACCATCAAGAAATAATCAATCATTTGAATAGAAATCAGAAAACTGAAGTGCAATATCTTAATAATATATATTTCAAAGTTTACCACAAAATTTCTATAATTGCATCACCTTAGGTCCTTCCTACTCAAGGTCCACTACTTAACTCTAGCTTTGCATTGGAGGAAGTCATTAGACCCTTGGGATAATAACTAGTCTTATGACTCATATAATACTTTAAAATAAAATATGCAAGCTGGATTAATGTGTTAGGAAAACCAGATAGGCATGTGATATCAAATTATTTTTGTTACTGTAAGTATGTGACAACATTAATTATATTCTTAAACATTATTTTGAAATAATGAAGGATTTGGAGGAAGCTACAAAAAATATACATGGAGATACCATGCATGATTCAAACAATTTCCTCCAGTGATAATGTATTGTATACCTATTGCACAATATTAAAACTAGGAAATTGATTAAAACTGGGAAATTGACATGGGTACAGTTCACATAATTTATTTGGATTTCACCATTTTCACAAGCATTCATTTATGTGATTATATAATTCTGAACAATGCTATCAAATGTAGAGCTCCATGTAATCACAAGCACAATCAAGACATAGAATTGCTCCATCAATACAAGCCTCTTGCTACCTACGTATATGTCGCTATCTTTAACTATCTATCTATCGATCATCTTTGTATCTATTGCTACTTATAATTTCTATGGTTGCTTTGTTTTAGAAAGTACTGCTTATATTCTAATAAAGGGGGGGGGG
>SJYA01001704.1:1003895-1020522 GCA_006410615.1 Neotragus moschatus | reverse complement strand
AAATAAGGGGGGGGGGGAGTTGTGCTCTCCCAAATTGTTGAAAATAAATTTAAACAGAAAAAAAGTGGTACTGCAAACATCAATAATATGTTCTCAATTGTCTTTTTATTCATGGATGAAATACTAGAATAAAGTGAAGTCATTCTAAGCAGTGTGATTAAAGATTTATACTCATCACTTAAAGACACCATCCCAGTAGGCAATCAGTAAATCTTGTCCAATTTTTAACAGCAGGTAGACTGTTCTTTCGGAGAAGGCAATGGCAACCCACTCCAGTACTCTTGCCTGGAAAATCTCACGGATGGAGGAGCCTGGTGGGCTGCAGTCCATGGGGTCGCTAAGAGTCGGACACGACTTCACTTTCACTTTCACTTTTCACTTTCATGCATTGGAGAAGGAAATGGCAACTCACTCCAGTGTTCTTGCCTGGAGAATACCAGGGACGGGGGAGCCTGGTGGGCTGCCGTCTGTGGGGTCGCACAGAGTCGGACACGACTGAAACGACTTAGCAGCAGCAGCAGCAGCAGCAGCAAACTGTTCTTTGGAAGGAGAGAAAAATTATACTGTCAGGTGAATCCAATAAATTGAAGTTTGGAAAGAACTAGGACTCTCGGTATGCTCAAAAGCTCATTCAAGTTTCTTGTTTTCCTAAGATTTTTATCTTCCTAATGTTATGAAATGTACTTCTAGCTTATGAAGATATTGCAAAAAACTTTAAGACACTAGGGTGGGGTTTCATGTTTGATTTTTTTTGTTTGGAAGGCTTCCAAACTGCTTTTGAAAATGTATATGAATTATTTCATGAATGGGATGTTCTCTGGTGTTGACTATATTCATACCACTGACTACTTTTTACACTTGATTTTTTTACTATTTTGCAAACCCTCCACTATGAGAAGTAGGGGACATGCAATTATAAGGGGAAACAAAAACAAAAAGTCTCTGGTATGCCTTCTGAATACTATAATACATAAATAGATATTGCATGTCAAAAATTAAAGCTGTAACTATTCACAGATTACTTGAAATTTTCTAAAAATTGAGAAATATATCACTAGCTTCTACACAAAACATACAGAATAATTGTCTTCAATTATGCCTGCAAAATATGCTCAGAGATTTTCAGGACTCATACTAATTAGAGACCGTTCAAAGAAGTCTTTAAAAAAGAGATTGGGATTTACTCAGGACCTTAATAATTTAATCCTATCAATTTATGATTTTGACATTTGTTTCAAGAACAAAATCCATCTAATGTTGTCTGTCTACTTTGTAAAATTTTACTTAGACACACAGTGATATAACACCCTTAAATATGAAATTATAATGATAAATGTGGCATTCTCTCATGAGATTAAAAAAATGGCATCTGATTATCTCATCCTGACATTTCAGTCTTCATCTACCTTATCCTTAGCAGCATTAAGCATTTTTCAACTCCTGTTTCTGAAACAATTCCTTCTCTTAACTTATGCAAACTCATTTTATCATTTTGTTGTTGTTACTGTGTCTGTTTTCTCCTTTGCTCTTCAGGCCACTTACTGATCATTCAGTCTTCTTTTCTAGATCTCAACCTGGATTAAACTCAGTCCAGTTTAATCCAGTCCTATTCTGCACTCTGCCCTATATTTTCCTTCAGAGACATTCACACTTATCTCTTTAAGGGCCATCTGTGCCCCGTGAGTCCTACCATTATATTCAGTCTCCCTTTTGAATGATGCTCCTATGTGGCATCTTACTACTTTCTTACTTTCATTTCTCCTTGGTGTTTCAGCAGCATACCAAGCTTAACAAGTTCATAATGATTTATTGATTTGCTGCTATCCTCAAATCTATTTCTCCTCTTATGATGCTCATGCCATATGTATTTATTTCTATCNAAAAAAATCTTACTATTCAACCCTGTCTTAGCTTTTGCTTGTCTCTAAAACCTTTGGATTGTCCAAGCAGTCTATTATATTTTGAAGAGCTCCTAGTAGTTGAGGGTGTGCCAAATCCTGGCAGTGTCCCAAAGTGGAGGATCTCAGTCAGCACCTAGATTTGGGCTGATTGGATACATGTAAAAGTGCTCTTCTGGGTTTTATTGGAACTTTGGAGCGTAGCAGAGAGGAGAATGAAGATAGGGGGAGGGAGACAGAGGGGAAAAAGGATTCGACCCTCCCAACATTAGCAAGGCAGAAGGAGGCAGAAACTCAGAATATAAATCACCCATGACCTTATAGCCAGGAGGTAAACTGCTCAATTCAAACTCAGAATTGCTCAGTTCTCAGAAGAACTGTTCTCCAGTTTCTCTAACTAGAATACAGAGTAGAGTTGAGAGGTTGCACAGTTCGATACCACCTCTGAATTCCATATTCTTAATTATTTCGGATTATTTGTCTAACTTTTCAATGTTGAAGCTAAGTTTCCTGAAGACTTACGTATTAGAGACAATGTTAACAATTTATCAGCTGTACTAAGGCCTATTCCATGCCAGGTATCATAGAAGGTACATCTAACATAATTTAATTTCATCCTCACTTCCATAGAGAAGCCTCTCTGGTTGACCCTAATGAAAGCAGCCTCTTCCAGCTTCATTCTCTGTCTTATTACCATACTGTATCCCCAAGTTATTTGTCACTGTCATAACACATAATGTTTATTGTGAGCCTACTTATGTCTCTGCTTTGAATGGAGGCTTAGTGAAATCAAATATCTTATTTGCCATAGGTTTTATCTTCCCCAGCTAGCATATTTGCCCTGGAATATACTAATAGACAAGAAAATATTTGTTAAATAAATGTAAGTAAGTAAGTATTAGTCGCTCAGTTGTGTCCGACTCTTTGCAACCCCATGGACTGCAGCCCATCAGGCTCCTTTGTCATGAGATTTTCCAGGCAAGGATACTGGAATACGTGGCCATTTCCTTCTCCAGGAGATCTTCCCAACCCAGGAATTGAACCCAGGTCTCCTACACTGCAGGAAGACTCTTTACTGACTGAGCTACAAGGGAAGCTCAGAGGGTGTATTATTCTCTTGGAGATGATATGACTACTTCAACTAATAGAATTAAGGCATTATCTTAACGATACACAAACTCAGACTTGTTTTCCCATTTGACCCCCAATGGCCAAGGGAGCAGCCTCTCAATCTTCTCAGAGCCAATAAAGCAAAACCTCATATCCAACAACAGTGTCCTTAATGATGCTCTGTAACCTCCTTGTTCTTTTTCCATGAGCACCGAAATCCTAACAGATAACAACTGCACAACAAAGCTTTGAACTAAATGGGACCATTCATACATGAATTCTTTTTTCCCTAGATACATATTGCAGTACTATGGAACTGTAGCCATGAGAGGCAAATCCCATTGTGTAAATATACACATGATTTTTTTCTACGCATGATGAAATATCTCATATTTTGAAGAAATTTGCCAAAAAAGAGAAGTGATGACAGTAAATTCTCACTGAAGTTTTTAGGAAGATTTTGAATTTGATACCAATTTTTAACTGTCTGTCTTCTACTAACAGTAATAAAAACTAGTTCTCAACCTCAGGAGACTTAGCATGAAACCTAGTAACCTGGATGGGCAGTGTAATGTTTCTACCTCTGTCACTTACTACCAGCATGATCTCAGCCATTTAAATTACATACAGCTTAGTCTCTTTATTTGTGAAATACCACTGAAAACATACACCTCATCTTATGTTCTAAGAATTGTATAAGATGAGGCATATAGAGTTTTAACACAATCTATACTTGATTTTTGGAAGTTCAACTATAATTTCTTTTTTTAAGCATAAGACACCTGTAACTTATCTTCATAGCCCCCACTTTTATTCATCTCATTTCATTTTTTTAAGCAACAGTAATGATGCAAAGATGATGATGATAAAGAAATGAATAGTTTTTTCAAAGTGAAAACGTTTTTTAAATCCAAGATTCAAATTTGGGTGTTAATCCTCCCTTTATAGCAAGATAGATACTTCCTTCACTTTACTCCTCATGATATTTTGGATAGTGAAGCTGTTCTTTGTAAATGCATTTCTATCCCCAAAGGCTGTTGATTTTACCTGGTTTTCTTTAATTACAATGATCACATGGAACAATATTGGTTAACATTGTTCATTCTGGGTTGCAATTAACTTAATCTCAAATTTATTTCAGCTTTTAGTGGACTTTTGATCTAAGGATGTTAGTTTGTTCAGGTCATATAAATACTCACTGATTGGACACATAACTGGTGACATTTATAATGAGGTCATTCTCTTCTATTAATTCTACCTGTATTATGGCTTCTGATAACAGTGGGCAAGAGTGTCATTTGATCCTCAGACTCACACTTCTGCCTCATACCAGTCACATACCAGTCTAACTGCACCCTGGGCCCTAAATCTCTCGTGTCATTAAGAAGCTAAAAACTTCAGAGGGCAGATTTGCAGCTGTGATGTATAATACAGAAGAGTTCATTAAAAAAAAAAGAAGTTGGTACGAGCGGATGCTAATCTATTTTATATTTGAAAAGAAAATGACTTCATGAAGACAATATGCAATCGGGACAACATGTATTTTATTTTCAAACAAATAAATATATTTTCAGAATAAATCTCCTTGATATAATAATTATTTTTGACATTTCTGACTCCTGTCTTGTATTGTAATAATGAAAATTCTAGGGAAAATGAGCATTATGAATTCATGAATGCAACTTATTTTATTCTCAATGGGGAGGTGAGACTCCAGTAGAGTCAGCAAATATTTACTGGCTATGTATGATAGGCAAGTACTGTGATAGATTTAGGGCAGAGTTCCCCAACCTCAGCATTATTGGAATTTTGAGCAAGATAATTCTAAATGGTTGTATTGTATATTGCTGATTGTTTAGTATTATCTATGTTCTCTACCCATTAGATGCCAATTTTGCCTCATCCTATGGTAACTACAACCAAAAATGCCTACAGACATTGCCCTGGGGGAAACCTTGCTCACAGTGAGGAACCATTAACTTAGAATGTATAGGGATTAATCAGGCAATGATTGGTCTAAATATATGTGTGAATTTATCTAGAAGTATACATAATTAGAAAAACTATATGCATAAATTTCCCTGCATATATCTGCATAAGAATAAAGAGTAATCTTATATTTAAGATTTTACCTGCAACACTATCTATATTAGCAAAAAGAAAATATAATTTTAACTTTCTAGAAATAGGGAAGAAAACAATTGTATCTCAAATTCTTGGTATCTCAATTTGTGTCTCAAACTGTATCACAATAGTGTGTGTTTATGCAACACACTAAATTAGGTCACATATATTAGCACATTTTCATGAATATCTTATATTTTATTATTTTTTCTCTATTTATACCAAAGGAAACCATTAGCATCGTTAACCATGTATTCAAGTAAGCCCAACACACTGTTTCAGAGCTTGAATTCTAATTCAGATTTGTCTTATTTCAAAAATTCTGTTCTTTTTACAAAAGACCCCCACAAAACTGTATATAAGAAACAATGCTAATTCAGTTCAGTTAGTCACTCAGTCGTGTCTGACTGTTTGAGAACCCATGGACTGCATAACGCTAGGCCTCGTTGTACATCACTCCAGGAGTTAACTCAAATTCACGTCCATTGAATTGGTTATGCCATTCCACCATCTCATCCTCTATTAGCTCCTTCTCCTCCTGCCTTCAATATTTCCCAGCATCAGGGTCTTTTCAAATGAGTCAGTTTTTCACATCAGATGTCCAAAGAACTGGAGTTTCGGCATCAGTCCTTCCAATGAATATTCAGGACTGATTTCCTTTAGGATGGACTGGTTGGATCTCCAATGCAGTCAAAGGGACTCTCAAGAGTCTTCCCCAACACCACAATTCAAAAGCATCAATTCTTTGGCATTCAGCTTTATTTAGAGTCCAATTGTCACATCCATACATGACTACTGGAAAAACCATAGCTTTGATTAGATGGACCTTTGTTGGCAAATTAATGTCTCTGCATTTTAATAAGCTGTCTAGGTTGGTCATAACTTTTCTTCCAATGAGTGAGCATCTTTTAATTTCATGGCTGCAGCCAACAACTGCAGTGATTTTGGAGCTCAAAAATATAAAGTCTGCCACTGTTTCCACTGTTCTCCNAGTACTGTGATAGATTTAGGGCAGAGTTCCCCAACCTCAGCATTATTGGAATTTTGAGCAAGATAATTCTAAATGGTTGTATTGTATATTGCTGATTGTTTAGTATTATCTATGTTCTCTACCCATTAGATGCCAATTTTGCCTCATCCTATGGTAACTACAACCAAAAATGCCTACAGACATTGCCCTGGGGGAAACCTTGCTCACAGTGAGGAACCATTAACTTAGAATGTATAGGGATTAATCAGGCAATGATTGGTCTAAATATATGTGTGAATTTATCTAGAAGTATATATAATTAGAAAACTATATGCATAAATTTCCCTGCATATATCTGCATAAGAATAAAGAGTAATCTTATATTTAAGGTTTTACCTGCAACACTATCTATATTAGCAAAAAGAAAATATAATTTTAACTTTCTAGAAATAGGGAAGAAAACAATTGTATCTCAAATTCTTGGTATCTCAATTTGTGTCTCAAACTGTATCACAATAGTGTGTGTTTATGCAACACACTAAATTAGGTCACATATATTAGCACATTTTCAGGAATATCTTATATTTTATTATTTTTTCTCTATTTATACCAAAGGAAACCATTAGCATCGTTAACCATGTATTCAAGTAAGCCCAACACACTGTTTCAGAGCTTGAATTCTAATTCAGATTTGTCTTATTTCAAAAATTCTGTTCTTTTTACAAAAGACCCCCACAAAACTGTATATAAGAAACAATGCTAATTCAGTTCAGTTAGTCACTCAGTCGTGTCTGACTGTTTGAGAACCCATGGACTGCATAACGCTAGGCCTCGTTGTACATCACTCCAGGAGTTAACTCAAATTCACGTCCATTGAATTGGTTATGCCATTCCACCATCTCATCCTCTATTAGCTCCTTCTCCTCCTGCCTTCAATATTTCCCAGCATCAGGGTCTTTTCAAATGAGTCAGGTTTTCACATCAGATGTCCAAAGAACTGGAGTTTCGGCATCAGTCCTTCCAATGAATATTCAGGACTGATTTCCTTTAGGATGGACTGGTTGGATCTCCAATGCAGTCAAAGGGACTCTCAAGAGTCTTCCCCAACACCACAATTCAAAAGCATCAATTCTTTGGCATTCAGCTTTATTTAGAGTCCAATTGTCACATCCATACATGACTACTGGAAAAACCATAGCTTTGATTAGATGGACCTTTGTTGGCAAATTAATGTCTCTGCATTTTAATAAGCTGTCTAGGTTGGTCATAACTTTTCTTCCAATGAGTGAGCATCTTTTAATTTCATGGCTGCAGCCAACAACTGCAGTGATTTTGGAGCTCAAAAATATAAAGTCTGCCACTGTTTCCACTGTTCTCCATCTATTTGCCATGAAGTGATGGGACTGGATGCCATGATCTTAGTTTTCTTCATGTTGAGCTTTAAGCCAACTTTTCCACTCTCTTCTTTCACTATCATCAAGAGGCTCTTTAGTTCTTCACTTTCTGCCATGAGAGTGGTGTCATCTGCATATCCGAGCTTATTGATATTTCTCCTGGCAATCTTGATTCCAACTTATGCTTCATCCAGTCCAGCATTTCTCATGATATACTCTGCATATTAACCTTTGCCCTGCTTCATTCTGTATTCCAAGGCCAAATTTGCCTGTTACTCCAGGTGTTTCTTAACTTCCTACTTTTGCATCCCAGTCCCCTATAATAAAAAAGATATCTTTTTTTGATGTTAGTTCTAGAAAGTGTTGTAGGTCTTCATAGAACCATTCAACGTCAGCTTCTTCAGCATTACTGGTTGGGGCATAAACTTGTATTACATTAATATTGAATAGTTTGTCTTGAAATGAACAGAGATCATTCTGTTGTTTTTGAGAGTGCATCCAAGTACTGCATTTCTGACCCTTTGGTTGACTATGGCTACTCCATTTCTTCTAAGGGATTCTTGCCCACAGTAGTAGATATAATGGTCATCTGAGTTAAATTCACCTATTCCAGTCCATTTTAGTTCACTGATTCCTAAAATGTCGATGTTTACTCTTGCCATCTCCTGTTGACCACATCAAATTTGCCTTGACTGATAGAACTAATATTCCAGGTTCCCATGCAATACTGCTCTTTACAGAATTGGAACTTGCTTCTATTACCAGTCACACCCACAACTTGGTGCTGTTTTTGCTTTGGCTCCATCTTTTTTATTCTTTCTGGAGTTATTTCTCCAGTAATCTCCAATAGCATATTGGGTACCTACCGAACTGGGGAGTTCATCATTCAGAGTCCTATCTTTTTATGTTTTCATACTGCTCATGGAGTTCTCAAGGCAAGAATTTTGAAATGGTTTACCTTTCCCATCTCCAGTGAACCACATTTTGTCAGAATATTTTCAACAGTGCATGAACCATGAACTTCCAGATGTCCAGATAAGCTGGTTTTAGAAAACACAGAAGAACCACAGATCAAATTGCCAACATCCACTGGATTGTTGAAAAAGCAAGAGAGCTGCAGAATAATATCTATTTCTGCTTTATTGACTATGCCAAAACCTTTGACTGTGTGGATCACAGCAAACTGGAAAATTATTAAAGAAATGGGAATACCAGACCACCTGTCCTACCTCTTGAGAAATCTGTATGCAGGTCAGGAAGCAACAGGTAGAACTGGACATGGAACTACAGACTGGTTCCAAATCAGGAAAGGAGTACATCAAGGCTGTATATTGTCACCCTGCTTATTTAACTTATACACAGGGTACATCATGAGAAACATTGGGCTGGATGAAGCACAAGCTGGAATCAATATTGCTAGGAGAAATATCAGTAACCTCAGATATACAAATGACACCACCCCTGGTGGCAGAAAGCAAAGAAGAACTAAAGAGACTGTTGATGAAAGTTAAAGAGGAGAGTGAAAAAGTTGGCTTAAAGCTCAACATTCAGAAATCTAAGATCACAGCATCTGGTCCCATCACTTCATGGGAAATAGATGGGGAAACAGTGGAAACAGTGACAGATATTATTATTATTATTATTTGGACTCCAAAGTCACTGCAAATGGGGTCTGCAGCCATGAAATTAAAAGATGCTCACTTCTTGGAAGAAAAGCTATGGCCAAACTAGACAGCATATTAAGGAGCAGAGACATTACTTTGCAAACAGAGTCCGTCTGCTCAAGGCTATGGTTTTTCCAGTAGTCATATATGGATGTGAGAGTAGGACTATAAAGAAAGTTGAGTGCCAAAGAATTGATGCTTTTGAACTGTGGTGTTGGAGAAGACTCTCGAGAGTCCCTTGGACTGCATGGAGATCCAACCAGTCCATCCTAAAGGAAATCAGTCCTGAATATTCATTGGAAGGACTGATGATGAATCTGAAACACCAGTCCTTTGACCACCTAATGTGAAGTGTTGACTCATTGGAAAAGCCCCTGATGCTGGGAAATATTGAAGGCAGGAGAAAGGGATGGTAGAGAATGAGATGATTGGATAGCATGACTGACTCGATGGACATGCATTTGAGTTAACTCTGGGAGTTTGTGATGGACAGGCAAGCCTGGCCTGCTGCAGTCCATGGGGTCTCAAAGAATCAAATATGACTGACTGACTGAACCTAACTGAATTCTACATATAAGTTAAATATGCAGGGTAACAATATACAGCCTTGACATACTCCTTTCCCAATTTGGAACCAGTCTGTTTTTCCATGTCCAGTTCTTACTGTTGCTTCTGGGCCTGAATACTGTTTTTCAGTATGGTCTGGTAGTCACATCTTTTGAAGAATTTTCCAGTTTATTTTGATCCACACAGTCAAAGGCTTTGACATAGTCAATAAAGCAGAAATAGATGTTTTCTGGAACTTTCTTGCCACCATATATTATATTACTCATAAATTTCTAGGAAAGTAAAATTAAGTACATAGCTCTTAAAGTCACTTCCTTCAGTGGTGCTGGAGTAAAGCAACAGTGATCATAAAGTGAAGAAGCAGATCTAGGAAGTCTGGAAGGCTTCCTGGAGGAGGTAGCACTTCATATGAAAGTTTATTTATAAGAAGAGTTAACCAACCAGACTGTAGATAAAATGGATTAACACTGAAGGGTAGATGTCAGGGTGGACTCAGTTGTAAAATGTTCAGTATTAGAGAGCAAACTGTATAATAGATAGTTTTTCAAAGACCTGGCCAGAAAGATGATATTGTAGGATGAATTAGTTCAGTTCAGTTCAGTTGCTCAGTCATGTCTGACTCTGTGACACCATGGACTGCAGCGTGCCAGGCATCCCTGTCCATAACCAACTCTCAGAATTACTCAGACTCATGTCCATTCAGTCAGTGATGTCATCCAACCATTTCATCCTCTGTCGTTCCCTTCTCCTCCTGCCTTCAATCTTNTGTCTGACTCTGTGACACCATGGACTGCAGCGTGCCAGGCATCCCTGTCCATAACCAACTCTCAGAATTACTCAGACTCATGTCCATTCAGTCAGTGATGTCATCCAACCATTTCATCCTCTGTCGTTCCCTTCTCCTCCTGCCTTCAATCTTTCCCAGCATCAAGTCTTCCAGTGAGTCAGTTCGTCACATCGCATGGCCAAAGGATTGGAGTTTCAGCTTCAGCATCAGTCCTTCCAGTGAATATTCAACACTGATTTTCTTTAGGATGGACTGGTTGTATCTCCATGCAGTCCAAGGGACTCTCAAGAATCTTCTCCAACACCACAGTTCATAACCATCAATTCTTTGGCATTCAGCTTTCTTTATAGTTCAGCTCTTACATCCTTACATGAGTACTGGGAATACCATAGCCTTGAGCAGATGGACTCTGTTTGCAAAGTAATGTCTCTGCTTTTTAACATGCTGTCTAGGTTCATAGGGTGAATATTGTGTAACAAATCTTATGCTAAATATGTTTTTAAAATTATTTTTAATTCTCCATAGTAACTTGCCAGCTAGAGATTTCTGTTTCCATTTTGAAGGCAATGAATGTGAAACCCAGAGAGGTAACTTTCCCAGGGTTTTGAAGTGTTGAAGTTTAAATAATACTCAAACCTATACCATGCAAGTGACTTTTGGTATGCCCCACTGAGGAGAGCGGTCTCTTACCCCATCCACTCACATATAGCCATTTAACCACAATTATTTGCACTGTTCATTTTGGTCATTTGATTTCGCAAAAAAATCCAAGAGATAGTTCCAGAGGAGAGAATTGTAGCTTGAATACAATTAGCTTAAAAGAAGACAGAAAAGGATTTGGAATCTGCCTGGAGGATGCCTGGGTATCTTTAATATTAGAAGATAGTCGTGCAGCCAGCAAATCCTAGAGAATTCACAGGACATGTTTGTCACAAGTCCATCTTATTCTCTGACTTTAATGATTCTGTGTATCCAAAATTGGCCAAAAGAAGACTCTTGACAAATTCTTGTATTTTCCCATGGTACATAGGATGAGCTCCAGAAGGCTTTGCACAGCTCAGGAAGTCATCTTCAATCCAGCTCCTACCCTTCTTCAGTTCCTCTCTTACCACTTACACTTTACATATATATGTTCTGTAGCTTCTCCAATGTGGGCTTCCATGGTGGCTCAGTCAGTAAAGAATCCACCTGAAATGTGGATGACCTGGGTTCTATCCCTGGGTTGGGAAGATCCCCTGGAGAAGGGAATGGCAACCCACTCCAGTATTCTGGCCTGAAGAAGTCAATGGACAGTGGAGCCTGGAAAGCTATAGTCCATGGGGTCACCAAGAGCCGGACACGACTGAGCAACCTTCACTTTTCCTTTCTCTGGTACGTAATACTCATTCAAATCTCTGCTCATCAAAAAAGTTTTTCTCTAACTGGGAGGTCCTATTTATTTTTTTGCCTTAGAAAACATTCATTCTTCATCCATAGGGTCTCAAGCTAAACCCTATCCCAACTATGACACCTTCCCTGTTTATTCTCTAGCAACAATCAAGTACATAATAGCTTTTCTTTTCTTTTTGTAGTGACAATAGGACTTCTGAAACCACTCTTTGTACATTCAAATTTTCAGCAGAGAAATGACTATACTTCGGATAATGGAAACCAGTTTCTCACTGTCAAGAGTAGGGAGTTAAAAATATGGAAAGGACCAAGGACAGCAACACTGTGGCATTTCATTGGGACTGGAGTTATCAAGATAATCTGTTGGTTTGTTTTAATTTTTAAAAAATTTTATTGGAGCATAATTGATTTACAATATTGTGTTTCTTAGTTTCAGATGTATAGAAAATTGAATCAGTTATACATATATGTGCAACCACTTTTTTCATCTTTGAAGTTTAGCATAAATGCAATGAATAAATCATGGTATATGGTTATGTGATTAATTTTATGTATACAATTGGTTAGCCCACAGTACCAAGATATCTAAACATTATTCTAGGTATTTCTGATGTTTTTTAGTTGAGGCTAACACTTAAATCAAAAGACTTTAAATAAAAACTTATTATTATAATATGTAAAATATTATTATATATTATCTTCTGTAATATAGGTGGGCCTCATCCAGTCAGTTTAAGGCCTTAATAGGAAAAAAAAACCTGACTCTCAGAAAGAATGAATTCTGCTCATAGATGGCCTTGGGACTTGAAAGGCAGCATCAACCCTTCTCTGTGTCTTCAGTCTGCTGGCCAACCCTGCAGATTTTGAACTTCCTAACTTCCATAATTGCTTGAGTGAATTTCTTAAAATCAGTCAATTAATCAACCTTCATCCCCCTCCTCCCTCCCTCCCTCCTTTTCAACCTCCTCTCTCTTCTCTCTTGCCACTTCCTACTGATTTTCTCTCTCTGAAAGGCAAGAATATACAATGGATTANACTGAATGCATATATATGGAATTTAGAAAGATGGCAATGATAAACCTGTATGCGAGAGAACAAAAGAGACGCAGATGCATCAAACAGTCTTTTGGACTCTGTGGGAGAGGGAGAGGGTAGGATGATTTGGGAGAATGGCATTGAAACATGTATAATATCATATATGAAAAGAATCATTAGTCCAGGTTCAATGCATGATACAGGATGCTTGGGGCTGGTGCACGGGAATGACCCAGAGGGATGGTACGGGGAATGAGGAGGAAGGGGGCTTCAGGATAGGGAACATGTGTATACCTGTGGCGGATTCATGTTGATATATGGCAAAACCAATATAATATTGTAAAGTAATCAACCTCCAATTAAAATAAATAATTTTTTTTAAAAAGAAGATATATACTAAAAAAAAAAAAAGAATGTGGACTGATACATGAATTTGTTTAAAAAATTAATTTATAAGGTTCTACATCTTCCTATACTTGCTTTCTTCTGTCCACAAATAAAGACTAATACGTACAACTCAATCAGCTTTAGAAATTATACTAACATAAGCTCTGATGGTTATCATAGGGAAAGCTTTTTATTGGTAACTACTTCTACAAAGAAACAATTAACTCTCAAATGTCCCCAAACTCCACTTTCACTAGGAAGACATATATATTTTCATATATTTCAGTTCCTCTATTAATTATCATTTGAATGCTGACAGAATCAGAAGATCTGGGATCTCATATAAGCTCTGCCGTCTAGGAGCTGGGAGAACTTGTGCAAAATCACTCAACCTCTTTGCCCCTCAGTTTCCTCATTTGTGGCTTGTGTGCTCTAAGGTGACTTGATATTGCCTACTTTTATGAAAGAAGTTTAAGTGGAATAAAAGCATNAATTATCATTTGAATGCTGACAGAATCAGAAGATCTGGGATCTCATATAAGCTCTGCCGTCTAGGAGCTGGGAGAACTTGTGCAAAATCACTCAACCTCTTTGCCCCTCAGTTTCCTCATTTGTGGCTTGTGTGCTCTAAGGTGACTTGATATTGCCTACTTTTATGAAAGAAGTTTAAGTGGAATAAAAGCATGATTTAGACAAAGAAACATAAGGCTTGAATTTAGGCTTGTTAACTTGTTGGTCATCTCTAAAAAACTTTGTTCACCTCACTGTCTATCAGCACCCTCATCTATAAGTGAAGATCATTGCATTTGCCTCTCTGTATTGTTATTGGAATAGTGTGGTGCTGCAGACAGAGCTCAGGCTTGGAATGAAATAATCAGGAATACCCTTGAACTGTTCTTGGGTCTTGATAGAGAGTATCAGGCTGCTGCCCAGACTGTCGTGACAATTTGCTTCCCATATATAACCCCGATTAAGCCCTATTTATTATTATTATTATTAAACTTTTGAAGGGTAGAAGTGTTATAAGCCCCTTAAGGAAACTGCCAAGTAAAAACCACATAAGGGAAAGTTAAATATGTAAGAAAGAATTTATTCAAGGATACTGCATTAGGAGGGAGATGACAGAACTCAGTCTGAGCTCAAACTGGGGAGTTTTAAGGGCTGGAATCACAAGACAATTTTGTTTGTTTGTTTTTCTTTTTTTGCTAATTGGTGTTACTGGAAGGAGAAGTGAATGTTCTAATACCTTCCTGACAGGAGGTTGTTTTAGAACTTGAAGCAAGGTGCCAACTGAAGTTCCACCCCTACTCGCTAACCTTCCAGGGAAGCTGGGAGATTGGGGCATGGCCTTCCTTGACGGTCATATTCCAAGGGGATGGTGCCCAGGCACTTAAAAAAGACAGTCTTGGGTTGTGAATCTGGCAAGAGGTTTTCTGAAAGATTTTCATCTCAAAGAGGCAGAAACAAAATTGGCAGTTCCAAGTTTTCTAAAGTAAATTATCTAAGGAAAGAGAAGACAGGGCCTAGAATCTTGCCCAATGTTTACTCAAGCTGAGGAAGCAGTAGGACCATCTTGGTAAATATGTACATCATAAGACGTCCTCAGAGCAGCTGAGCGATTATGATTAATGTAATTATCATTGTCGTCACTTTATGTTTTTCCACTTGCAATTTGGCTTTATACACTTTCTCAAAGGGAGGCTGTTAGCTGTCTAAAATTATTTATTTTCTTGTGTTTCAAAAAAGAAATGCTTCTCCTCTCATGAAATCAATGATTCATTATATTAGTTGCCTCTTTTCTCACTTAAAAAATTTTTTTTCCACTGCACTTTACACTTGAAAGGAATTTAACATTAAAGTTTGAAACGTTCCCTCACATTAGTCTTACATGCTCTAATTAAAACAAGATTAGCTGACATTCACAAGTCATTTACAAAATGTATAACTGCATATTGAGAACATAGCTAATTATATAGACAACATGGGAAACAGCAAGAAGATATTGAAATTTACCCTAATATTTTCTTACACTATTGTCTTCAAAGCTTCATTAATGAATGGTTATTAACCTATTCTCCGTGAATTAGAATCTCGCTATCTTTCATCTTTTTAACTGAACAGCAGAGCTTCCTAAAAAACATATACACAACTAAAACGGAAGTGTCAGTAGAGAGAATCAACACTATGAAGTGTTTTGTGCTGGAATGCTTTTACAAACTTACATGATTTCATTTAATCTGCATGGCTATACGGTTGACTGAATATATTATTCTCATTTCACAGTTGAGAAATTTGAGGCTCAATGATGTTAAATAGCCTAACCAAGCACAATAGTCTAGTAAATAAAAAAGAATCAAATCTCTGACCCTCATCTGTGATCTGTAATTTCCATATACTTATCATTAAGAAGTAGGTACAGAAGATGTGGTAAGTGATTTTGTAAAATCATCTTAAATACCAGAATATACATTTTTATTTGGCATAGGGAAATATGTTTATAATACAAGTGGTAGAAAGTAAAGTTCTAAATGAAAAGTTGAAAATAAAATTATTTCCATTTGAAGGTCAAATAATCTCATTGAAGAGAATGAGAGAATCTTGTTTGGTTGGAAGATATTTATTTTCTCTAAAGGAAAAGTATTAGAAAATATAGAGACTCTCACCTATTCTCTAAAGCTTGTTTGCCATTCCATTTTGGAAGAAGTGGTACAATTTTAAAAACAAACATAAAGATCACCACACAGAGACCATGTAAATGATAACGAACACTGGATGTGGTGGTTGGCAACTTGGAACACAGACACAGAAGTTTCAGATATTGGAGCGATGGTAAAAAAGAAGAGAGTCAACAGGAAGAACCTATAACCTCCCCACTATAAGCTGCAGGCTCCTTCAGGGAGCTGGCAAAAAGACGGAGAATATGAGAACCCTGCCTCTTCCTAGAACACACCAGAACAGACCCCTGCCAGTAACAATAATCTGAAAGATCTTGGAAGCAGATTATTTTCCGGTCTCTGATAAGAAAGCAGGTTTCTTTTTTTTTTTTTTTTTAATATTTATTTTTTTTTTAGTTTGTTTTGCTTTACAATACTGTATTCATTTTGCCATACATTGACCTGAAAGCAGGTTTTTTAACACCTTGCTTTAACCTGGTGAGCCCTGCTGCTGCTGCTGCTGCTAAGTTGCTTCAGTTGTGTCCAACTCTGTGCGACCCCAGAGACGGCAGCCCACTAGGCTCCCCCGTCCCTGGGATTCTCCAGGCAAGAACACTGGAGTGGGGTGCCATTTCCTTCTCCAATGCA
>SJYA01001704.1:920258-992587 GCA_006410615.1 Neotragus moschatus | reverse complement strand
AAAAAAAAAAAAAAAGGAAAGTCCTGGAAAAGAAAGCTGAATCTCCACCTAGTGACCTTTTTCCCCTAAAGCAGGTCAGAAACTATAATTAATTCAGTGGAGTGATTGAAGTACAGTTATTATATGTACTGTGTAGTGCACATTTTCAAATAAAAAGTGAATTTTTATTTCAAACTTACTGATGGAACATGAGAATTTTGGTTGAGTCTTCTTAGATCAAAATGGTAATTATTATGATTCTCTGGAATAATGTAGGAATAGAAGTTGGTATTCAAAAGAATAGAAGGTGAGTTGTTCTTGGAAAGTTGAAAATGGAGAAAGTGTATCACAAGGAATATAGTTTAAAAGAAAAGTGACAAGCTTTGGAAATACAGCAACTAAAAATGGATCAAACAATTTAATTTCTTGGCCCTTATTGGTTCCGTCAATGAGTATGGGATCCCAGTGCCTTTAATGAAGCTTTGTGCAAAGAACAACTGTGTGCATATGTATCTTTGAGATGGAGATAGAAAGATGCAAGACAGTAACTTGCTTAAGAATGGACTAGTAGCATTGGTTGTGAACTCAGCTTCCTTGGGAACTTCCTCAGGGTCCCAGGAAACATTGGCTACCTAAAGGTTTTAGCAGAAAATGTAGAGTTGCAAGACAAGTGGACCATATACTTCCTGGACTAGTTAGAAGGGTTTGAAAGAAACCCTGAAGCTTCTTAATGTTCTCACAGTTGTGAGAGTTCAAGAAATATTTGTCGTATCATTACCTGCTACACACAGTGAGCATGTTTCTAAACCCTGCTAGATGTACATATATGCTCTGATTCCACAATCTCAAGTTACAAAGCAAAAAAAAAAAAAAAAAAAAAATAGGTGAAGTCACCACCTGAAATCACACCATGAAAGCAGAAAATTGAGCTTCTAGCATCAAGGCCCGTCTTCCTCAGACCTGTGGCAAATGACTATATCTAGGGGAAGCTGAATCCATTATTGACCCAGGAAACGGACTCCCCACCAAGAATGAGTAAGCAGGCTTCTTGTAGAGAAAGCAACTAAGCCTGCCAGGTATTTAACTTACCTCCTCCCTAAGCAGCTGAAACAATAAAGCAATAATGTCCAGCTCACTGCCCTGCAGAGAAGAAAGAGGCCTAAAGTCATTTTGAACAAAGTCAAACGAAATTAGAAAACTGAAGAGGAAGTAGAACAATATCTGAGTGACCACTATTCTTAGGGTAAGAACTTTTAAAACATTATATCTCATATTTCTTCTTAATAATTTTTTTAGATAGCAGAAAAACCCCTCAAATATCACTACCCACATTTTTAAAGTCAGAAAGATGAGATTCAGGGAGTTGAAGGAAATTGGTCAATTCTTCAAGAGCTCGTAAGTAGTGGATTCTGGATTCGTAACATATTCTCTTCTCCCATGGGTTATGGGAGAAATCCGGAGTTTATCTGAACCCAAAACCATAATCGCTAGGAAAATATAAAGTACATATACTTTCTTCCACTGATGAACAAGATATTTCAAAAGAATAAACAGTTGTAGAATGTGGGGAATTTTCTCAATAAGTCTCCTATCTAGGTGTTCTCAGACAGATGAAATGACTTTCTAAATATGGTAGCTCCCTTGACTCCTCTTCAATGTGTTCAATAAGATTTTTAAAACTATATCTCATTTTCCAGTTCTTCCTGGTGGGAAGTTTGCCCCGCTCTGAACTAGTTTTCTATAGCTAGAACTGGAAGGGAAAGACATTTTAATAAGCATTTTTGAGAGGAAATTGGTATTATATTTGTTGTTGTTGTTCAGTAACTAAGTTGTGTCTGACTTCTTTACGACCCCATGGACTGCAGCCTGCCAGGCTCCTTGATCCATGGGATTTCCCAGGCAAGAGTTGGTTGCCATTTTCTTCTCCAGAGGATCTTCCTGACTCAGGGATTTAACCTGTGTCTCCTGCACTGGTAAGCAGATTCTTTACTACTGAGCCACCAGGGAAATCCATTATAATATAAAATTAACTTTCAATTCTCCACATATATTGAGCTGATACTTATTATGCCTCTACAAATCTATCCCAAGTACAGCTCTTATACACGCATTATGATATATTTGGAAGGATTTTTATTGCATTTTCCAAATTAAAACAAGAAATCTGAGAAGAATCTAAATGTTTCTTCAATGGAGGAATTGTAGTATATGCCTTATAGAATAGATATATAATGCAGTATATATGGCTAGACATTTTTAAAGGTTTTAAAAAGTATAGAGAAACTTTGGGGAATGTCTTTTTTTTAACTTTAAATATAAATTTATTTATTTTAATTGGAGGTTAATTACTTTGCAATATTGTATTGGTTTTGCCATACATCAGCATGAATCCACCATAGGTATACACGTGTTCCCCATCCCGAACCCCTCTCCCTCCTCCCTCCCCGTACCATCCCTCTGGTCATCCCCGTGCACCAGCCCCAAGCATCCAGTATCATGCATCGAACCTGGACTGGCGATTCGTTTCATATATGATATTATACATGTTTCAATGCCTTTCTCCCAAATCATCCCACCCTCTCCCTCTCCCACAGAGTCCAAAAGACGGTTCTATGCATCTCTGTCTCTTCGCGTGTATATCTGTTTCTACTTTATGGCTTAGTCATTTCATTCAGAGATTTACCTAAGGCAAATGAAAGAAAAAGTCCACTTAAAAATTTTACATAAATGATAATAGTAGTTTTATTCATTGTAGTCAAAAGCTAAAAGCAATCTAAATGCCCCTGTGAAAGGATAAACAAAGTACAGCATATATGTTTGATGGAATGCTATGTGACAATAAAAAAAATTAAGTGATAATACTTCCTTGGATATGTCTGAAAATTCATATATTGAGTTAAAGAAACCAATCATGGAAATTTCCTGCTAGTCCAGTGGTTCACTCTGTGCTTCCAATGCAGGGGACATGGATTTGATCCCTGGTCAAGGAATAAAGATCACACATGCTGAATGGCAAAAAATATATATATATAATAATAATAATAAAAAAAAATAAAGAAACCAATCACAGAACTGTATATTATATATGATCTTATTTGCATGACTTTTTCCCTCCAACCAGGTTTATTAAAGATAACAAAATTCTGTATATATGGTGACCTAAACATGTTGCTTCAAAACATGATACTTTCCTTAACTACTATTTTGATAAGTCAACCCACAGAGTTTCAAAAGGCAGTCCACTCTAAAATTAGCAGAAAAATACTCAATGCATATTAGATGAATGGTATAATTACTAGAACTCCTATTGTATAAGTCCTGGAAAATGCAAATGAATGTAAAGAGACAAAAAGCAGATCAGCTGAGAGGAAGGTAGGATGATTGCAGCCTTGGCTCAAAGACGACAGACTCTTGCTTTTCTTACAGTATCTTTAAAAGCTTCTTTGAATAAATGATGCTTAATTTGCTGTATTACCTTAAGACCATTTCCAGAGGCTTCAAATTGTTTTTTCCTCTCTAAGTAATTTTCACCTCGTTCACTGGAAAGTGCCTATGCATAGCTCCTCATGCTATCAGGCCAAAAATTCAATTTTGGAGGGGTAGGTTAAATATTATTTTAGCAAAATTAGTTGACTTTTTGTAAACAATAAAAGCTCTTAATGGATTGCTAGGATATTTTCAGATAATTTTCAGCTATTTCACCAAGAAAGCTGTATTTGATTTCTTCTCTAGTGCCCAGTATATCCACATTGAAGAAACAATTTAATTTATTTACTAGAATTTTAGCTGCTATTTTCTTTTATTTTATATTTTCACTTTTCACTATGAGGTTTACTAACTAGTGATTTAAATTTAATCTTGTTTAAAAAAGTTAAAATCAAATACATTGTATTTGTGCACCTCTGTACCATTCCTTACATACTTACAAGGCTACTTCATCTGGGTTACAACGTTATTTTTTTAGATAACATTTGACTGATCTTGACTCCAGAAGACCATCTTCAACAGCATACTGGCCACCAATAATTTATTGTTCATTCCAATTCAGCTTGAGCACACTGTAGTCCATGATAGAAAGTTCATTATTTGCTTTGCACTGAACACATCATTGTATTTTTATACATATTAGTTTAATTCCAAAGACTTGTACACATGAAAAATTGTACTGACTATGCTGCTTACATTGACAGAAATTAAATTGACTGTCATTTATTTGTTGATTTTGTTTAGAACATCAGAGATTAAAGTTGGAGTTTAAAAATGTACATGTGGAAAACACATTAGTTGGAAAAATTATAAATATGGAAAATCTACAACAGTTCTCATTCTTAAATGTATGAGTCATAAAATTCAAAAAATATGATAACCACTGCTTGAGTGGATACAGTGGATGACTGTTTTGTATCCATGTGGATAATGCAGTTAAGAACTCAAGAGGGATTAAAGACTTAAAGGAAATACCTGGAAACATAGACCTTTTGAAGAAAACATAGCAGTACATGCTTTGACATCCATCTTAGCAATATCTTTTGGATTTGTCTCCTCAGGCAACAACAACAAAAAAAGGTAAAAATAAACACATGGGACCAAATCAAGCTAAAAAGATTTTGCATAATAAAGGAAACTATCAACAGCATGAAAAGACAACCTACTGAATTGATGAAGATATATGCAAATGATGTGTCTGATAAGGGGTTAACAGCTAACGTATAAGACTCAGACAAATAAATATCAAAAAAGCAAACAAGTTGATTTTTTAAAATGGGCAGAGGATCTATATAACCATTTTTCCAGAGAAGACATACAAATGTCCAACAGGCATAAGAGAAGATGCTCAATATCATTAAACATCAGGGAAATGTAAATCAAAACAACAATGTGGCATCACCCTTCACACCCTTCAGAATCGTGATCATCAGAAAGACAAGAAATTACACTTGCTGGCCGAGATATGGAGAAAGGGAGCCCTAGTACACTGTTGGTGGAAGTGTGAATAGGATGCGGCCACTGTGGAAAACAGTGTGAAGTTTCCTCAAAAACTAAAAATATCACTGCCATACAATCCAGCAATTTCAGTTCTGGGCATTTAACCAAAGAAAACAAAAACACTAAATTGAAAAGATATATGCATCCCAATGTTCATATAATTGTTTAAAATAGTCATGATACGGAATCAACCTAAGCAACCATAGAAAGACAAATGAATAAGAAGATTGTATGTATATATAGTAATATAATGTTATATGACTCAGCCATAAGAAACAAATGACTTTTTTTCTTGCCATCTGTGACCTGGACGGTATTATGTTGAGTGAAATGTCAGATGTAAAAAGACACATACTTTATGTTTTCCACTTATAGGTGAAAACTAAAAATTGAAACAGAAACAAAAGCTAGTAGTTGCTTGAGGGGAGGAAATATGGGGATGGGCAAAATAGATGAAGGGGATTCAGAGGTACACACTACTGGTTATAAAGTAAATAAGACATGGGGATGTAATATACAGCACGGGGACTATAGTCAATATTTTATAATAACTTTGCATCATGTGAAATCTATGAAAATGTCAAATCACTATGTCATGCACCTGAAACTAATATAATATTATAGATCAGCTATACTTCACCAAAGGGAGGGGGGAAAAAGAATTGGTGCAGAGTTCAGAGAGTGAATGAAGGATTTGTTATCATAACACTTTAGAATTTAGAAATGATTGATACCTTTTATTGAGGACAATTTTCTAAGCAAGGGGCTAGCAAGAACCTAAATGGTTCACGTAGGGATAATGACCTTAATTTGCACATGCATGGGGGAAATTAAATCTTACTTAATTTTTTGCAGATGATCAAACTAATTCCATGAGAGGTAAGAACCTTGTGTAAATAACACAAAGATGAAGTGCATCCTATGTAGCACATAGACCAAAAGTAACAGAAAATACATTCAAAAAAATGGGTTTCATTTAAGGAATCAAAATCCTACTTCTTGAGCAATGTGCAAGCCCCATTTGAAGAAGATATGCATTTGTGTATGTTTGTATCATTTTATATACAAAATCTGTAAGTATCAATATTTAGTGTTGTGTAGGTTAGGTATTTGTATATACATATGTATGGTATATGTATGGCATGTATACATATATACATATATGTGTGTGTATCATATGTATGGCATACATAGGGAATATATATGGCATATGTGTGGCATGGGGCTTCCCTTGTGGCTCAGCTGGTAAAGAATCCACTTGCAATGCGGGAGACCTGGGTTTGGTTCCTGGGTTGGAAAGAAACTCTGGAGAAAGGAATAACTACCCACTCCAGTATTCTGGCCTAGAGAATCCCATGGCCTGTATAGTGCATGGGGTCCCAAAGAGCTGGACAAGACTGAGCAACTTTCACTTTATGTATGGCATGCCTTAATAGATATAGTTACTGATGCATTAAAGAGGGACAAAAACAAATGTGGAAAGTGCAAATAAAGACTCTGAGAACAATGAAGCAAAATGAATTTTTAGATCTAGTTATTAGTGAATTAAACGATAGTGTTAACTCCTTACTGAATAAGAACTGGTTATAATATTCAGACTGACAGCTACTTAGAAATCTCAAAGCTTAAGGAGTGTTTAGGTTGTCAAAATTTGTTTCTGCCAGATCACAGAAAACTTTTCTGAATTAAATCCTATGTAAACTGGCATATATTTTTATGTGTGAGATTACTAAAAGCTTAAAGCAAACAAAATGCATATGTTTTACATCAAAATAGGGTACAGTTTTGTAAATATAATCATGACAATGATCTCTGTAGACAAATATCAGTGAGATAACTGATACTGTATTAGGGAGAGTTAACTCATTATTTGTGAACTAAATGGTTCATGAAAATGAAAAAGTGATAGTCGCACCTGACTCTCTGAGACCACAAGGACTGTGGACCACCAGGTCTTCTGTCTATGGAATTCCCCAAGCAAGAATACTGGAGTAGATTGCGTAGGAAATATATTTCTTACTCCAGGGGATCTTCCAGACCTAGGGATCAGACCCAAGTCTCCTGCACTGGAGGCAGATTCTTTACTCTGTGAGCCACCAGGGAGTAGTGATTTCTAAATAAACTATTTATATGGCTCAGAGGGCAAAGAATCTGCCTGCAGTGCAGGAGACCTGAGTTCAATCCCTGGGTCTGGAAGATCTCCTTTCCCACTCAACCCACTCCAGTATTCTTGCCTAGAGAATTACATAGAGAGAAGAGCCTAGTAGGCTACATTCCATGGGGTCTCAGAGAGTCAGCTGTGACTATTACTTTTTCATTTTCAGAAACCTTTCCGTTCCACACTGAGTTAACTTGCAACCCATGGCATCACAAAGAGTTGGACATGACTGAGAGACTAAGGCTTTCATTTTCATTTTCAATTTCATATTCTATTTAAGGATGCCTCCTCTATTCAGATGGAGAAACACAGAAATATGTTACCAGAGTCAGGGATTCTGAATCACAAGCATGACCGGCTGTTAAGGGTTCTTGTTACAAGGTAAATCAAAGGGAATGCCCCCCTCCCTTTTCTGGAATATCTACCTCAAAACAAAGAGCTAGATTATTCCTTCCTGTAAGCATCACTTAATTTATTAGCAAGAAACCCACAAGATTCTTTCATCAGCTAAAATTTATTCCATAGTATATAGTTCTGAATTTTCCATCTTGGTTAAATGGATGCTGCAAACCACAGATGTGTTGCCAAAACCTTTTTTCTGGTTATCATCAATTCACAGGATAGTTTTTAACTCTCAGGTAATTTCATGTTTTTAAAACTTCTGTCATCATTTTTTGAAATGTGTGCAAATAACAGCTGGGTTACTTTGATGTATTTTTATGAAAAAAAAATTCATTTTTATGAAAAAAAAAATAAAAAAACAACACCATGGAAATGTTGGCATCCTGGCTTGTTCCCTTGTTTCCTGTCTATTATCTTAAAACCATACAGAGCTATTGGAGGGAGAAATTTGCAGTTATATTGTCAAAGTCATTTTGTCATCATTTTTCCAATTATGGGAGAAAAAAATTAGGTGAATTATCATCAGAAATCCAAGCTTATAAGAGATGTGCCAACAGAAGCAGCTTTTGGATTAATTTATATGGCTGTCAGTAGCTGCAACAGGAGCTATCCATGGAAATCTCCCATTTCTACAGAAAAAGAATGCAGGCATTTGAAAATGCATAATTCGAGGATCATAAGTTATCAAAAGGATAATCACAAAAAGTATGTTTTTTTTATTTGTTTTTGAATATATATCATATGATACTGCTAGGCAAGAAATAAAAAAAAAAAAAAGAGAGACAGTCTTCTCAGTGATAGCTTTCCATGAGTATTCAATGTGTCCTAAATGCTGTCACTACTTGGAATATTCTGATGACAAATATTTTTGAGCATCTTCATGGCACCCTACTCTAGTATTCTTTACTAGAGAATTCCACGGACAGAAGAGCCTGGCGGTCTACAGTCCATGCAGAGTTGGACACGAGTGAGCGTCCCATGGTTGGACAGAGTTGGACACAGCTGAGCGACTGAGCACAGCACACCTATTATCATCAGTGTAGGGATCTGAATACTTTCTACACTACGAACATACATAGCATTATCTCAACATTCAAGGAAGCAAAATCCAAAAGCTCCATGAGTATCTATTTGCTGAGTTACAAGATTTAAGATACACAATTTTAATAATTGCAATGTAGAATTAATAACTAGAAAAGAGGATAATCACGAATTCCCTTTTTATGTAGGAAGGACGAAAGGAAGATGATCCTGAGGGGAGATATATTGTTGGACATCGTCAAATAGGGTATAATCAGTTGTTGGACAGATAAGGAAAATTGAAGCAAAAACCACTGAAGCTTTCAGACTGGATTTCCTTTCTCTTTCAGAGAAGGAAGTGTAGCACAGGAAGGGGACGCCATGAGTGGTCAGAAATGCTCTAACCTGTATCTTGCATATATAGACCTGAAGTTATAGATCCACTATGCACGGGAAACAAAGAGTAGTAGATGCTTTTTGTCAGCCTGTAGTTTTCCCAATTAGCACTGCTACATTTAGACCCAGGGACTGAACCGTGTTCTCCAGCATCACAGGCAGACTCTTTACCATCTGAGCCATCAGAAAAGTCCAGTTTTTTGATATAAATCATCAAATATTTCCCTAGTCAAAAAAATAGCTTCCTTAGTATTTCCAGGTAAAAAATGAAATTTTTAAATTAATTTTTTTACCTTTTCATATATTTCCTTTCCTTTTCAGTGTCTATTTTAAGTCCTTTATAGAAATGGTAGTCCATTTGATATCCTATTTTTATTTGGTGTGGCTTTTGTGTATGTGTGCTTTGATTATAACTGTATTTTTTAACTTCATTTATTTTTGATCGCAGGATAACTGCTTTACACTATTGGGTTGGTTTCTCCCATATGTCAACATGAATCAGCCATAGGCATACACATATCCCCTCTCTGAGTTGGGAGTGTCCAACTCCCATCTCACCCCTCTAGGTTGTCACACAGCACCAGATTTGAGCTCTCTGCATCTTAAGCAAATTTCCACTGGCTATCTAATTTTACATCTGGTTATGTATATGTTTCAGTGCTAGTTGTGTTTATTTTTAATTAAAAAATCAGAGCATGCCTATTGAGATAAAAGTCAGAAAGTCTCAAGCTGTATGATTCTCATATCATAAAGTTGTGAAGAATCCCTTATAATATGAAATATCATTTTCTCATCAAAAGGAAAAAGGTGTTTCACTTGCAGGTATATTGAGAGAGTGAGAGTCAAAGTGATTTCGAGGAGAATTTAGAAAGGGAATCTCTATAAAAATTGCAATTTCCTGCTTTGATTCACTTAAATTTAAAGAGACATGGCCAAGCATGTGCATGAAAATCCATAGATAAATTTGAAAGTATCCTCAACTTATACATCTTCTGTCTTGTTTATAATGTAAGACCTCAAGAGAGAGAAATTTTGGTTACATCAGGTGACACAATCACAATATCTGAATGAAATGCTTAGGAAGTAATTTCTAGGTGACCCAGCAGTTCTGAACACAGTACAGGAAATCATATTAAACTTTCCATGTTTGCCATAAGATTGCAGAGATGGTGACTGTGCTGGAAAGTGACAGTGTTATTCTCTCAGACATGTCCAGCTCTTTGCAATCCCACAGACTATAGCCCGCCAGGCTCTTCTGTCATTGGAATTCTCCAGGTAAGAATACTGAAGTGGGTAGCCATTTCCTTCTCCAGGGGATCTTCCCAACTCAGGGATTTAATCCAGGTCTCCTGTATTGCAAGCAGGTTCTTTAGCATCTGAGCCACCAGGTTCTGAAGCGATGTGATAAATGATGCTAATGGTAACATCTCCAGGCAAATCTAAATTCTTAACATCTACTTTTAAATCTCTGTAATCACTCTCTAGAGAGTAAACTTTTATTGTCCTTATTTACAAGTGAACAAATTTTGTCAGAGGGAAGTTGAAAAGCACCTTCTAAATTGTAGAATCTTTGAATTCATAATAAGATTCAATGTAGAGAAATGTCTAATCGCTGGCCATGAAAGAGATAGGGGTTATCAGTAACAGATGAAGCAGAACAGCAAGATGTTCCGAGTTTCAGCAAGAAGTCTGGAAGACTGAAGACATTACATGCAACAGAGAGCTCATGAATGACTTATCATAACCAAAAGGGAAAACAAAAACAGTGGGCTAAGTCTACTCAATGGCCAGGCTACGCGATGTTTCACTAAAATAAACCAGCAATGCCAGATACTTGATATTTGACAAATAGTTTATATTTTAAATAACAAAGATTCATTTCTCACTGTAAATTCTTATCCATAATGTTCCTAGGAATCATTCAGAAATCTAGAAGAGTAGCAACCACTATTTTAAATGTTAACACTTGCTAGGCTAAAGAGGAAAGTAAAACTATGTATCAATGAATGATCTTGCATTGCACTTAAATCCTCTGACCTACTACGTCCCATAAGTAATTTGTTATTAAGTTACCTACTAATCACTTAGTAATTAAACATATGATCCCACATATACACAATAAATTGCCAAAAGTGAAATTCTATTCATGCCTCCAGAAACCAGGGCTGTAAATATTTGGCAACTCGCTTTTCACTTTGGATTGCCACACATTTAACTCATTTTTCTTTCTGAATAAAAACAGGCTCCTTGATGCCCTCACAATGGCAAGCATTCCATTTTCCTAGCCTGCTCCTGTGTCAAGCACAAAATCCTGTATCTTTTGAGGTTTTTCCTTCTCTGTTACTCTCCTTGGTCACATACAAACTGGCTGCTGAACAATATGTCTTTGTTGGTTACAGAGCAACTCCCTTAGTCTTTTCACCGCTATAGAATATTGAGAGTTTAAAGATCATTTTAAATCTCAGACAGTCACAAAGTCACCAGCGCTCTAGTTCCTCTCAAGAATAGTTCATGTTTTCCTTTTGTTGCTGTTTTTGGAATTGGAATGTAATTGCCTTAAAATGTTATCTTAGTTTCCCCTGTGCAACATTGGGAATCAGCCATATGTTTAAATATATCCCCTCTCTCTTGAGTACTGCCCCCCACCATTCCACCCTTATAGGTCATCAAAGAGCACCAAATTGAACTCTCTGTGCTATAGAGCTGCTATGTTTTATATTAATATGTTGGATAGTTTTGAGTTCTACGACCTTTAGTGTGAATGCTTTGCTTTGAAGAGTCAAATTACATACTTTTCCTCTGAAGGGTATTACTTGTGTTTGTTCTAGTTGACAGCTAACTTGAATGAACTCCAACTGCAAGCTCTGTTTCTTGGGGAAAAATGTAACTTTCACTGAAGCTCTTGGCATCTACATCATGCAGTCAGAGATGTGGGCAGTGCAAATAGACAAAATCTAGGCTCTTCTCATTGGACCTCACCTCCACTAAAGTCTCTTTCCACTGGCTGTGGCTGCCCTTAAACTCTTCACATGCGGTGTTGAATCTGGCTTGTTCTCAAGCTAAAAGTCATTAAATCTCTAGTATTACCCAATACTTTCTTATTCTTACAAATGTTTCCTTCCAGATCCTGCTTACTTTCTGTATTCTCCCCTTGCATGTGTGCTCAGTCTCTTTAGTTCTGTCCAACTCTTTGTGACTCCATGGACTGTAGCCCACCAGACTCTTCTGTCCATGGGATTCTCCAGGCAAGAATACTAGAGTGGGTTGCCATGCTCTCCCCCAGGGGATTTTCCTGACCCAGGGATTGAACCTATGTCTTCTGCATTGCAAGTGAATTCTTTACCCACTGAGCCACGTGGGAAGCCCAAGAGTACTTAACTATGTATACAAGCTATCTGTTTGTCAGCTTGGACATAGGCTTTCAGAGTGAAGTAGTCAGTCTGGTTTCTTCCAAGAAGTTCATTACGTTCTTATGACAAGAGAAATCTGATTAACCAAGAAAATGATATCTTAAATATACCTTCATGAGAACATATCTTAGGCCAATGATATATAGATATTATTGAATTTAATTTATATTTGCTGATAAAAATTTAATTGTGTCAATTAGTTAGAAAAGAGAGTTTGTAGTTTCCTACTCAAGAATTTCACCAACTAAAAAGCCAAAACAATGGAGAAACAGACATAGAGAATAGATGGACATGGGGAGAAGGGAGGAGAGGGTGAGATGTATGGAAAGAGTAACATGGAAACTTACATTACCATATGTAAAACAGCCAACAGGAATTTGCTGTATGGCTCAGGAAACTCAAATATGGGCTCTGTATCTACCTAGAGGGGTGGGNAGGCAAGGGCCACTAGTGAGTTGTAAGCTGAACAATTCTCAGACCTTTACACACTGCTAAAAATATTTTAAGTTCTGAGTCACCAGGATAAAGAGATCTCGTTAAACACCCTGGTAATTCAGAAGATTCCCCATAAGGACTATGCTTCAGTAATAGAGATAAACTGGCCCTAGAATAAGAGCCTTTAAAAATAGTGAAAGCAGCAGTAAATAAGCTACCTGCAAACATAATATTTAGCTACTGAGAAAAACAATGTATGACAATATTTAAAGAAATAAGACCAAACTTACCATTGAACAACTCAAGGTTCACAAAGTTAAGCATTCAATCGGAAGCTAGAAACATGGATTTTATACATCAATTCAGTTCAGTCGCTCAGTCATGTCCGACTCTTTGCGACCCCATGGACTACAGCATCCCAGGCCTCACTGTCCATCACCAACTCCCAAAGTTTACTCAAACACATGTCCACTGACTTATACATAGCAGTGTGTGTATATATGAAACCCGTATATAATCCTAATTTATCACTTTCCCCCATATCTCCCCTTTGATAACCATAAGTTTGATTTTGAGGTCTGTGTGTCTTTTTCTATTTTGTGTATAAGTTCATTTGTATCACTCATTTTGGTGTACACCTGAAACTAACACAACATTGTAAATCAACTTTACTCCAATACAATTAAAAATAAAAAAGCTAGAAACATGGAGAAGCAAAAGTTTAGGACCCAAAAGCAGACGGAAAAAATCAGACAAAAGAGATTGGCTCATAAGTAAAATAGATGATAGAATTATCAGATAAGAATTTAAATGCAACTATAAAAAATATTAAATAATGTTTCATGATAAATATACTCATATAATTATATATAAGCAAAGAAACAGAAATAGGAACCAAATGGAACACTTAAAGTTGAAAAATACAGTTACTGAAATTAAAAATTCCCTGGATAGGCTTTAGGACTGACTTGACACTACAGAAAACAGCAACAAATAAATAGTGAATTTGATTTCCTAACAATATAAATGATGCAAACTTGAACACAGAAAAATCAAAGACAAAATAAAACAGACATAGTGACACGTGGGGGAAAAAAATCTGTCTACCATCTCTAATTGGAATCCTACAAAGGAGCATGATGGAATAATTGAATAAATAATGACTAAAAAAATTTCAAAGTTAGTGGAAACACAGGGAACAAAAGATACCGTTTCTTGCACTATGAGACTCTGGGATTTTTCTCTCTGTTTTGATTTTTTTTTTTTTCCACAAAGGCTCCTCCTGACATGCCATATCTCTCTCTAATCTGGCTTGAAAGTTCATCCCTTTAGATGTTTTAGCTCTTTAATATGCTTTCCTTTTCAGGTTAAAATTCTGGCAGGTGCTTCATGGGGTGGACTTGTTCTTGGGGAAGTTCTATCTCTTAAGCGTCAAAAAACTCTCAATGATTTCATTCTGCCTGTCCAAACTCCCACATTTAGACATGGTCCTAGCACTTACCAAAACATACTGGAGGAAAATAAAACTGAGTTTTGTGTCTTTCAGGTCACAGCCTCTCAAGCTATAAAGCAAACTACACTGTTTTCCATTTTCTGTAGTAGAATACTAATGCCATTGGCAGGAACTGAGATCTTCTGCCAGACTGCAGAGGGCTTTTAATGTTAATAAAGCATTAGGACACTGGCCTCAGTGAAACCACTGAAGGATTCCACCTTTTGTGACTCGATAAATACAGCCTAACTGAGCTGGGTGCATAGATGTTATTTTCAAGATGAGGGACGGAGTAGCTTTATTGATTGACAATTTACTATTACTGATCTAGAAACAGACTCTAAATCCAAACCAAGTGAATTAAACACAGTAAGCAAATTTTGCATTGATCAGTTGAACCCAATTATCATTGTCAACTGCTTACTGATAACATATTGTGACACAGCTTGAGTACCTACAGTACAATTTAAATTTTGTCACTATCTCAATGCATTTTAATTACTTTATGGAAACAAGCAAGTGTTATTTGTTTAAATCAGTACTTATGGCAATTATTTTTCTTTTTATAAACCAAAGAATTAATTTTCACTTAAAAAACACTTTGACTATACACATCCAGTTTTTACATATGTTTATGTTATATAATTTGTGTGTGTGTGTGTGTGTGGTATGCACTTTGTCATATTGGACTGTCTGTGACCATGTGGAGTACAACCCACTGGTCTCCTCTGTTCATGGGATTTTCCAGGCAAAAATACTGCAGTGGGTTCCATTTCCTTCTCTAGGGAATCTTCCAGACCCAGGGACTGAAGCTGCATCTCCTGAATTTGCAGGCAGATTCTTTACAACTTAACCACAGGCTTCATGGTATAATAGTCACACTAAATGTGTAAGAAATAATTAAAACTTTTTTTTTCATTTTGCTTTGTTTGTGTTATAGATGAGGAAGTTAACACTCAATAAGACTAGACAACTAATCCAAAATAGCACTGCTTACTAGAAGCAGTATAAATAGGGCACCAAACTCTGTCTTTTAAATAGTCCCACACTGCTGATACTGAGATAGGTGTTATCTTTAGGCACTTTGATCTAAAAGCAGATGTTTCTTTCTATGAAATCTCTTCATTCCTTTGGTTTTATGTCTAGCATGACATGGCTGAGAACATCTTGGAATCAATTTAAATTCTTTTTTTCTGCATACTTTTAATGGCCTCTGTATAGTATTAATGATGATTGCATGATGGAATGAGAATGGGGGAGGGTCAGGATTAACCATATTTGCAGTTTCCAGGGTGATTTATTCAGTATTGCTGCTTCTTCCCTTTTCTGTATTGATATTCATGATACACATGTCAGAACCTCATTTTTTAAATTTTTTAAAATGAATTTACTTTACAATATTGTATTGGTTTTGCCGTACATCAACATGAATCCGCCACAGGTATACACGTGTTCCCCATCCTGAACCCCCCTCTCTCCTCCCTCCCCATACATTATTATATTCAATCTAGAGTGAGGAAAATTTGGGTTCTTTTCCTAGTATTGGTATTTATTATAATTTCATAATCCAAAGAATTATTAAAATGGGAGTAATAATATTTACCTCAATAAGGCCATTGTAAACCTTAATTGAATTTATATAGATAAATAATCTATTAGAATTATTAGCCTAAACTATTTACTCAACAAATGAAGCCTGTTCTAATTATTTCCACCCATACGCAATCTCATGAAATATTAAGACAAATATATCTTGGTACATATATTTATTCCTATGTTTATATTGGAAAATTAAATTTTATTAAGCTACATCATATATATTATGTTGAGCTTGGCAAGCATTTATATTTTCCTATTTCATTCTAACATCAATGTCATTAGCTTGTGATAATTATATTCATTTCCCATACAAAGAAACTGAATTCTGATTGAGTTATACAATTTTTGCAGAGTTACATGGTAGATCATAGAGCTGAATTTAAAATATGAGTCGTCTTATATGAAGACTAAGCCTTTTCCACACGAACAGAGTCTCTTGATTATTTTTAAACTTTAAATCATTATCATGTTTTGTTGTCACATGAGTACAAATTAATACACAAGAAAAGATGTTCACGAGCACAGTACTATCCTTCACTCCTCGGCTGTAAGCTCAGAGGGATGGATATTTTCAAAGCATTTGGCATATATAGTGTTACTGATTTTGTTTTCTATCAATCCCCAAACCTCTTATCCTCCTTAATACTTATTCCATACACCAAGCCAAAATCAGGCCATCACTCTGTCTCCATTCTCTGCCTCATCCCTACATTTAAGCAAACTTACTTGACTATCACATTCACTTTCCAAATAATCTTGAATTCTCTGCCATGTCACTGTGCGATGACTTACCATCTGAAACATCACAATAGTGTCTGTACCTATCTTTCTCTCTTATGCTCAGTTGCCTCAAATACACCTTCTATATTGCTACTGGGAAATGATTCTCAAGTCTAAAATTATCATGCAAATCCCTTCTTGAAATTCTTCAGTGACTCTGTTACTGGGTAAAAGTCCCAACATGTCAGCAAGTCGCCTTCTGCAACAGGACTCCTACCTGTGTAGGCTTTCCTAGCTCTTTCTAGTCAAACTTTGACAGAATCAGTTTAAAGGAATATATCAAAGCCTCTACAGATCAGAATGCCCACCCTTCTCTGATCTCTCTGATCGCTGCAGTTCAGTCACTCAGTAGTGTCCGACTCTTTGCGACCCCATAGACTGCAGCATGCCAGGCTTCCCTATTCATCACAGACACCTAGAGGCTACTCAAACTACATGTCCATTGTGTCGGTGAGGCCATCCAAACATCTCATCCTCTGTTGTCTGCTTCTCCTCCCACCTTCAATCTTTCCCAGCAGCAGGGTCTTTTCCATGAGTCGGTTCTTCACTTCAGATGGCCGAGGTACTGAAGTTTCAGCTTCCACATCAGTCCTTCCACTGAACATTCAGTACTGATTTCCTTTAGGATGGACTAGTTAAATCTCCTTGCAGTCCAAGGGATACTTAGGAGTCCTCTACAACACCACAGTTCAAAAGCATCAATTCTCTGGTGCTCATCTTTCTGTATAGTCCAACTCTCACATCCATATGTGACTACTGGAAAAACAATAGCTTTGACTAGACGGACCTTTGTTGATAAAGTAGTGTCTCTGTTTTTGAATATGCTATCTAGGTTGGTCATAGCTTTTCTTCCAAAGGGGAAGTGTCTTTTAATTTCATGGCTGCAGTCACCATCTGCAGTGATTTTGAACCCCTCCAAAATAAAGTCTGTCACTGTTTCCATTATTTCCCCATCTATCTGCCATGAAGTAATAGGACCAGATGCCATGATCTTAGTTTTATGAATGTTGAGTTTTAAGCCAACATTTTCATGCTCTTCATTCACTTTCATCAAGAGGCTCTTCAGTGTTTCTTCACTTTCTGCCATAAGGGTGATGTCATCTCCATATCTGACATTATTGGTATTTCTCCCGGCTATCTTGATTCCAGCTTGTGCTTCATCCAGCCTGGCATTTCACATTATGTACTCTGAAAATAAATTAAATAAGCAGAGTGACAATATACAACCTTAACCTACTTCTTTTCTGATTTGGAGACAGTCTGTTACTCCATGTCCAGGTCTAACTGTTGCTTCCTGACCTGCATACAGATTTCTCAAGAGGCAAGTCAGGTGGTCTGGCATTCTCATCTCTTGAAGAATCTTTCAGAGTTTGTTGTGATCCACACAGTCAAAGATTTTGGCATAGTCAATAAACCAGAAGTAGATGTTTTTCTGGAACTGTCTTGCTTTTTTGATGATCCAGCAGATGTTGCTGATTTGATTTCTGGTTCCTCTGCTTTTTCTAAATCCAGCTTGAACATCTGGAAGTTCATGACTGATGTACTGTTGATGCCTTTCTTGGAGAATTTTGAACATTACTTTGCTAGCGTGTGACATGAGTGCAATAGTTCAGTAGTTTGAACATTCTTGGGCATTGCCTTTCTTTGGAGTTAGAATGAAAACTGACATTTTGCAGTCCTGTGGCCACTGCTGAACTTTCCAAATTTGCTATCATATTGAGTGAAGCACTTTCACAGCATCATCTTTTCAGTTCAATTCAATTCAGTCACTCAGTTGTGTCAAACTCNGCATTCTCATCTCTTGAAGAATCTTTCAGAGTTTGTTGTGATCCACACAGTCAAAGATTTTGGCATAGTCAATAAACCAGAAGTAGATGTTTTTCTGGAACTGTCTTGCTTTTTTGATGATCCAGCAGATGTTGCTGATTTGATTTCTGGTTCCTCTGCTTTTTCTAAATCCAGCTTGAACATCTGGAAGTTCATGACTGATGTACTGTTGATGCCTTTCTTGGAGAATTTTGAACATTACTTTGCTAGCGTGTGACATGAGTGCAATAGTTCAGTAGTTTGAACATTCTTGGGCATTGCCTTTCTTTGGAGTTAGAATGAAAACTGACATTTTGCAGTCCTGTGGCCACTGCTGAACTTTCCAAATTTGCTATCATATTGAGTGAAGCACTTTCACAGCATCATCTTTTCAGTTCAATTCAATTCAGTCACTCAGTTGTGTCAAACTCTTTGCGACTCCATTAATCACAGCACGCCAGGCTTCCCTGTTCATCACCAACTCCCGGAGTTTACCCAAACTCATGTCCATCAAGTCAGTGATGCCAGTCAGCCATCTCATCCTCTGTCATCCCCTTTTCCTCCTGCCCCCAATCCCTCCCAGCATCAGAGTCTTTTCCAATGAGGCAACACTTCACATGAGGTGGCCAAAGTATTGGAGTTTCATCTTAAGCATCAGACCTTCCAATAAAAACCCAGGACTGATCTCCTTTAGGATGGACTGGTTGGATCTCCTCACAGTCCAAGGGACTCTCAAGAGTCTTCTACAACACCACAGTTCCAAAGCACCAACTCTTCAGCCCTCAGCCTTCTTCACAGTCCAACTCTCGCATCCATACATGACCACTGGAAAAACCATAGCCTTGACTAGATGGACCTTTGTTGGCAAAGTAATGTCTCTGCTTTTTAATATGCTATTTAAGTTGATCATAACTTTCCTTCCAAGGAGTAAGCATCTTTTAATTTCATGACTACAATCACCATCTGCAGTGATTTTGGAACCCAGAAAAATAAAGTCAGCCACTGTTTCTAATGTTTCCCCATCTATTTCCCATGAAGTGATGGGACCGGATGCCATGATCTTTGTTTTCTGAATGTTGAGTTTTAAGCCAACTTTTTCACTCTCCTCTTTCACTTTCATCAAGAGGCTTTTTAGTTTCTCTTCACTCATTGTTTAGGATTTGAAATAGCTCAGTTGGAATTCCATCACCTTCATTAGCTTTGTTCTTAGTGATGCTTCCTAAGGCCCCCTTGACTTTGCATTCCTCTTCTTAATATCTTCTTCTGTTAGGTCCATATCGTTTCTGTCCTTTATTGTGCCCATCTTTGCATGAAATATTCCCTTGGTATCTCTAATTTTCTTGAAGAGATCTCTAGACTTTCCCACTCTTTTTTCGCCTCTATTTCTTTGCATTGATTTCTGAGGAAGGCTTTCATATATCTCCTTGCTATTCTTTGGAACTCTGCATTCAAATGTGTATATCTTTCCTTTCCTCCTTTGCCTTTTGCGTCTCTTTTATACACAGGTATTTGTAAGGCCTCCTGAGACAACCATTTTGCCTTTTTGGATTTCTTTTCCTTTGGGATGGTCCTGATCCCTGCCTCCTGTACAATGTCATGGACCTCTGTCCATAATTCTTCAGGTACTCTGTCTGTCAGATCTAATCCTTAGAATCTGTTTGTCACTTCCACTGTATAATCATAAGGGAATTGATTTAGGTCATACCTGAATGGTCTAGTGGTTTTCCCTACTTTCTTCAATTTAAGTCTGAATTTGACAATAATATTAGGAGGCCACAAAATTATATATCTGAATAAAACTGATTTATGTTATGTTTCATCTTCTGAAAATAATTACTGAGTGTCTATGCTACGTGTTAGGTAGGTGTAAATGGCTGGAGACAGAGAACTGCAAAAGAGGAATTTGCAGCCTTTCAGGGATCACTGACTTTAAAGAAATCATCACATAATAAATGTATATAGGCATAGCCACTTTATTGTGTTCTGCCTCGTTTCACGTCACAGATATTGGGTGGTTTACAAATTAAATGTTTGTGGCAACTGTACATTGAGCAAATGTATTCTTGTCCTTTTTCCAACAACGTTTACACACCTCATGTCTCTGTGACACAGTCTAGCAATTCTCAAAATTCATCATAGTTATATTCCTTATGGTAATCTGAGTTCAGTGATCTTTGAAGATACTATTGTAAAAAGATTATGGCTCACTATATGCTCAGGGTTAGCATTTTTTTCAGCAATAAACTATTTTTTAATTAAAGTGTGTACATTTTTTAGACATAATGCTATTACATATCTAATGGACTACAGTACAGCATAAAGATAACATTTTTTGTATGCACTGGGGAGGCAAAAAATTTGCATGACTCCCTTTATTCGACTCATCAACCAGGTGACAAGATGGGTTGGTAAACAGTCATTTATGTTCCCAGATAGAAGAAAGCAAACAAGGGGATGTGCAAGGCTTCACGGAGCTGCATCACATAGCTGGCACTACCATTCCTGTCACCGCCCAGAGTCCCTCCTTCCCAGGAAGACACTTAATGTGGAAGATCGTCACCTCTTCCCTAAGAGAGTTGGCTGCAAACTTTCACCCCAGAATTGCATTCATCTGGAAATCCAGGTTGATGTATTACATATGGTTTTCTGACATGTCTATCCTTTGTTCTTTTGAGTCCAATAAACAAATCAGGTAGTGGAGGTCATAAAGGCTGAGGTTGTTGTCAGGATGGTCATCGGTGGAGGGGTGGCAGGATGTTGACCTCCTGGAAAGACTTTGTTCTCCCATGACACTATTTTCTCTGGATCAAAAGTTGACTAGCATCCACCCATAGAATTGTCCTGTCATTTCGCCTCTGACGATGGTTTTAGAAACACTTTTCCATTTCTTTATTTTTATACCTCCTCCTCCCTGTGTAGACAGCTCAAATGACATTTAGCTGCCTTCCATATGTCTATGATTTAATTATAATTCATACTGTTAGAGAAAGATGCTAAATCACAGAGGTCTGTCAGAGCATGCTGGCACAGCATAGAAATTTTCCATGATCATCTTTTTTCTGACTTCAAATTTATATTAATGGTCATCATTCTTCAGAAAGCTTCCCTAAGAAGTGCTGGCCACCAAGAATGGAAGCAAAATAAGCCATATATTGCCTCAAGCAGGGAATGACTGCTGTTCAATTGCATGAATGCCAATTTAAGATGCTTCACTCAAGCTGCCTATGACAAGGCATATCCCATTGCATAAAATAAGCACATATGTCTTATCCAGCTTACCCTGTGTGGACAGGAAAGTATTAGGTATCCTACCACAAAGATAGAAATTCAGAAATAGAACAACTTCATATGAAACAAACCAACTTTAAAAAATTGATAGGAAAGTCACTTAGAAGAGACATTTTAAGAGCCAGAGAATTTAAAATGAATTATATCTAATAGAAAAAGCATTTGTTTAGCTAAAATAGAACGTGTAGCACATTAAGAGATAAAGAATTTAATTGCATTATGATAGCATATTTAAGAGGCTCGATTTACCTGGCTTCTCTTATTCAGTTCTTGACACTAACAGGGTAGATCCAATCCATATTCGGGTTTATTATACCTGTTCAGATTTTTACAGAGAATAAAAAGATTTGTTAGAAATAAGCAAACTAATTGAACTATAGCATGAAGATGATATAAAGATGTCTATTTATCTACTTAGTTATATGCACACAGATGCATTGAAAAGTAACAATAAACACATGCTTCAAAGTCACCTGAAGAGCCAAGTGGTTCTTTGGTCTGTTTGGCCCAAGAAGATCTTAAGCAATTCCTTTCTGTCCATGTTCTACTGACTCTACTATGTGTCTCATATAGTATTTGCCCTAGAAAATAAACTCTATGATGCTGTTTTTGTGCTGCTGACATTATGTCGGCTTGTACTCAATAATTTTCTTAAACTTTACTTGACACCACTCTATTAGGAAAGCCTATTTGCTGGCTGCTCTTCCTAATCTGGCAGTTGACACTGAGCTGTTGGTTTCTGTCTGTCTGTCTCTGACACTATCTCTCCCTTTCTCTTTCCCTGAATATGCTATCTATTTTTATGCACTAGATTTTCTGCTGTGCTGTGATGAAGGGATGAGAATTATAATTCTTTCAGTGGGTGGAAACAGTCACTTCTAATTGGGATCAGATTTGACAGTTTTTTTTTTTTTTTCCATTAAACAGACATGTGGATATTCTGATTCTTTTTGTGAAAGCCCATTAAACATCACTATCCACAATTCCAGACATTTTCAGGAATGTTTTCTTTTTATTTTTAATCATCAAATGTTTCTTAATTTATTCTCATCTATTAAGACAAACATAAATTTCACATTAGTATAGGCACACCCACTAGGGCATTTGTCATATCCCACTCCTAGAGGCTGGTATGAAACTTGTGAAAAAATTAGGTGCTCAATAAAGCCTATCAGGCTTCCATAGTGGTTCAGTGGTAAAGAATCCACCTGACTATGCATGAGACGTGAGTTAGATCCCTGGCTCAGGAAGATCCCTTGGAGAAGGAAATGGCAACCCACTCCAGTAATCTTGCCTGAAAAATCCCGTGAACAGAGGAGCTGGCAGGCCACAGTCCATGTGGATACAGAGTCAGACATGACTTAGCAACTAAAAAACAATAGTTTAGTTCAGTTGCTCAATTGTGTCTGACTCTTTGTGAGCCCATGGACTACAGCACACCAGGCTTTCCTGTCCATCATCAACACCAGAGCTTGTTCAAACTCATGTCCAACAACAACAAATGTCTTAACTTGAATTAAGAAAACGTATTAAATTTGATAGACATAAATATAAAATGCATTTAATTTCCTTTGTCTCATGAGAGTTTACTTTTGTGAGGAGAAGACTGTATAGTCCATGTAATTTATAGGCTAAGTTAGGTTTCTCAAGTTAACAATAACAGTAACACAAAATAACTGAGTTTTAAAATATTTTTATTCTTTTTTTGTTTTTAAATGTCTTGTTTACATTTTTCTAAACAACCTTATTGAGACGTATTTGACATATAAAATTGTGTATATTTAAGGTGTACAGCTTGATGTTTTGATATGTGTATATATGGTGAAAAGATCACCACAGTCAAACTAAATAACTTGTCTATCACATAGTTACCATGGTATTTATATTTCGAGAAGATTTAAGATGTGCTATGACCATGCTTTACATTAGGTGTCTAAACTCATTCATCTTGCATAACTGAAAGTTTAAATCCTTTGACCACATCTTCTCATTCTCCCCACCTTCTGCCCTTGACAACCACCATTCTACACTCTGTTTCTATGAGTTTGACTATTTTAGGTTTCATATATGAATAAGATCATGCAGCATCTACCTTTCTGTGGCTGGCTTATATCACAAGCAAAATATCTTCTCATTTCATCCAGGTTCGCTCAAGGAATATAGTTTTTATAACCAAAGCTCTTTAATCAATTTGTTCCCAAATAGAAAACAAATATAAACCCCATTTAAAGAGCAGATGTTGAAGATTTCTAAGACATAGTTGAGATGCTCCAGACTGTCATCTCTAAAGCATTTCTGTTGAACTATTTTCAGCAAAGAATAAAAGCATATCCAGGAGCTTCTTGGTCACAGTGCATCACAAGTACTATTTGACTTTATTACTTCAATTTTGAGTATTAAAATATCACACAAAATATCACATTGTATAATATTTTTCAATATGACATTTTATTTGTTTTAGTAATGCAGTGACATTTTAAATTATTTAATACCAGGTAAACCAATAATGATTTTTGGATTTTTTGCCAGGATTTGGATTGCCTGGAGAATCCCAGGGACAGGGGAGCCTGGTGGGCTGCCACCTATGGGGTCGCACAGAGTCGGAAACGACTGAAGCAACTTGGCAGCAGCAGCAGCAGCAAACCAACAATGAAAAAAAGCAAAATTAAACTCCTACCTCTAATGTTAATATTTTCTTATAACAAATATATTAATTTCGCAAGCCTTTATGCATGTGTTCTGAATGTGAGACACCTGACATGACACATCAGCTTTAAGTTTCAAGTAGTTTTCCTCATGGATCCAAGGTATACCTCTGTATAACCTTGATAGTAGCCTTGGTTGTGACACTTGGGTTTAGGGAGAAATGTCTCCTGTGATTGACTTTCCTGGTGCAGTTTGAATAAGAATAGATCAATGAAACAGAATAGTGATCAATGCAAAGAAATAGAGGAAAATAACAGAGTGAGAAAGATTAGAGATCTATTCAAGAAAATTAGAGATACCAAGGGAATATTTCATGAAAAGATGAGCACAATAAAGGACAGAAATTGTATGGACCTATACGCAGGTCAGGAAGCAACAGTTAGAACTGGACATGGAACAACAGACTGGTTCCAAATAGGAAAAGGAGTACATCAAGGCTGTATATTGTCACCCTGCTTATTTAACTTATAAGCAGAATACATCATGAGAAATGCTGGACTGGAAGAAACACAAGCTGGAATCAAGATTGCTGGGAGAAATATCAATCACCTCAGATATGCAGATGACACCACCCTTATGGCACTAAGTGAAGAGGAACTAAAAAGCCTCTTGATGAAAGTGAAAGAGAAGAGTGAGAACCTTGGCTTAAAGCTCAACATTCAGAAAACGAAGATCATGTCATCCAGGCCCATCACTTCATGGGAAATAGATGGGAAACAGTGGAAACAGTGGCTGACTTTATTTTCTGGGCTCCAAATTCACTGCAGATGGTGATTGCAGCCATGAAATCAAAAGACGCTTACTCCTTGGAAGAAAAGTTATAACCAACCTAGACAGTATATTCAAAAGCAGAGATATTACTTTGCCGACTAAGGTCCATCTAGTCAAGGCTATGGTTTTTCCAGTGGTCATGTATGGATGTGAGAGTTGGACTGTGAAGAAGGCTGAGCGCCAAAGAATTGATGCTTTTGAACTGTGGTGTTGGAGAAGACTCTTGAGAGTCCCTTGGACTGCAAGGAGATCCAACCAGTCCATTCTGAAGGAGATCAGCCCTGGGATTTCTTTGGAAGGAATGATGCTAACGCTGAAGCTCCAGTACTTTGGCCACCTCATGAGAAGAGTTGACTCATTGGAAAAGACTGATGCTGGGAGGTATTGGGGACAGGAGGAGAAAGGGACGACAGAGGATGAGATGGCTGGATGGCATCACTGACTCAATGGACGTGAGTCTGAGTGAACTCTGGGAGTTGGTGATGGATAGGGAGGCCTGGCGTGCTGCGATTCATGGGGTTGTAGAGCCGGACATGACTGAGTGATGGAACTGACTGAACTGAACTGAACTGAACTGATGGTGACAGCAGTGGTCTAAAACATTTTGTGTTATAACTGAGTTTTTGACATAGTGTGACAAAAAGAAGAAAATGGAAGAGAATGATGGAGGCAAGGTGGCACATTTTCATCATAATCCTTCATTTGTTCTAACTCATTCATTTGTAATATGGTACTCACGTTAAGTAAAGACCAACTGATTTGCTAGTGTTGTCAAAACAAGTTAAAACAATCTGATTAATATTAGCTTTGATTTGAAAACTACTTTATTTTTAGCATGAGTCTCATAAATTCTATAAATAAATAGTTCTTAAGGCAAAATAGTATTTTTCCCATGAAAGCTGAAAATTCATAAGGACAAACAGCTACACCCATGCCACACTAGTTTCGAAGAAGTTATGTGAGAAGTTTTAAATGTTTGAGTTTGGGTAAGAATTCTCAGCTCTCTTTTAGGTACATACGAGGCTAACAAACTAGAATTGAACTCATACTCCTCTTTTTAGTCATTTTACATTTAAATATTTCTTCCTTGATTTTGCTACCCAGGGGTGATATTATTATTCTGATAACTAAAAGAGTAAGATCCTTGAGAATATGAGATGGTGTGGAGTCTAAAGAACAAGCAGAGGGACTGAGCATGAACTGAAGATAAACACCACTTCCACTGAGAATGGAAGGAGAAAATTTAAGTTAAAAAAATCTAGCATATTTAGTGGTTAAATTTCTTATGTGGTGATCTCTCTTTCCCACTGATATTGTATTTCAGTATTCAGCTCAGTTCAATTCATTTGCTCAGTCGTGTTCGACTCTTTGCGACCACATGAACCGCAGCAAGGCTTCCCTGTTCATCATCAACTCCCAGAGTTTACTGAAACTTATGTCCATTGAGTCAGAAATGCCATCCGGCCATCTCATCCTCTGTCATTCCCTTTTCCTCCTGTTTTCAATCTTTCCAAGCATCAGGATCTTTTCAAATGAATCAAATGAACCTTTGCATCAGGTGGCCAAAGGACTGGAGTTTCGGCTTCAGCATCGGTCCCTCCAATGTATATTCAGGACTGATTTTCTTTAGGATGGACTGATTGGATCTCCTTGCAGTCAAGGAACTCTTAAGAATCTTCTCCAAGCCACAGTTCAAAAGCATCAATTCTTCAGCACTAAGCTTTCTTTATAGTCCAATGCACAGAGTCGGACATGACTGAAGCGACTTAGCAGCAGCAACTCACATCCATACATGACTACTGGAAAAACCATAGCTTTGACTAGAGAGACCTTTGTTGACAAAGTAATGTACCTTTGTTGACAAAGTAATGTCTCTGCTTTTTAATAAGCTTATAGGTTGGTCAAAACTTTTCTTCAAAGGAGCAAGTGTCTTTTAATTTCATGTCTGCAGTCACCATCTATGGTAATTTTGGAGCGCCCTCCCCCCCCAAAAAAAAAATAAAGTCTTTTACTGTTTCCACTGTTTCCAGATCTATTTGCCATGAACTGATGGGACCAGATGCCATGATCTTAGTTTTCTGAATGTTGAGTTTTAAGCCAACTGTTTTACTTTTCTCTTTCACTTTCATCCAGAGGCTCTTTAGTTCTTCTTTGCTTTCTGCCATAAGGGTGGTGTCATCTGCATATCTGAAGGTTACTGATATTTCTCCAAGCAATCTTGATTCCAGCTTATGCTTCATCCATCCTGGCATTTCTCATGAGGTACTCTGCATATAAGTTAAATAAGCAGAGTGACAATATACAGTCTTGAAGTACTCCTTTCCTTATTTGGAACCAGTCTGTTATTCCATGTCCAGTTCTAACTGTTGCTTCTTGACCTACATACAGATTTCTCAAGAGGCAGATTGGGTATTTCCCTCTTTTCAAGAATTTTCCAGAGTTTGTTGTGATCCAAACAGTCAGAAGCTTTTTCATAGTCAATAAAGCAGAAGTAAATATTTTTCTGGAACTCTCTTGTGTTTTTGATGATCTGAGGGGTGTTGACAATTTGATCTCTGGCTCCTCTGCCTTTTCTAAATCNGATTGGGTATTTCCCTCTTTTCAAGAATTTTCCAGAGTTTGTTGTGATCCAAACAGTCAGAAGCTTTTTCATAGTCAATAAAGCAGAAGTAAATATTTTTCTGGAACTCTCTTGTGTTTTTGATGATCTGAGGGGTGTTGACAATTTGATCTCTGGCTCCTCTGCCTTTTCTAAATCTAACTCGAACATCTGGAATTTAATGGTTGATGTACTGTTGAAGTCTGGCTTGGAGAATTTTGAGCATTATTTACTAGTGTGTGAGATGAGTGCAACTGTGTGGTAGTTTGAACATTCTTGGGCATTGCCTTTCTTTGAGATTGGAATGAAAACTCACCTTCAGTCCTGCTGAAGACTTTTCTTCACTGGCCACTGCTGAGTTTTCCAAATTTGCTGGCATATTGAGTGCATCGCTTGCACAGCATCATCTTTTAGGATTTGAAATAGCTCAACTGGAATTCCATTAATGCCACTAGCTTTGTTCGTGGTCATGCTACCTAAGGCCCGCTTGACTTCACATTCCAGGATGTCTGGCTCTAGGATGGTGATCACACCATCGTGATTATCTGTGTCATGAAGATCTTTTTTGTACAGTTCTTCTGTGTGTTCTTGGCACCTCTTCTTAATATCTACTGCTTCTGTTCTGTTTAGTTCAGTCTCTCAGTCATGTCCAACTCTTTGCCACCCCATGAATCGCAGCACAGCAGACCTCCCTGTCCATCACCAACTCCCGGAGTTCACTCAGACTCACGTCCATTGAGTCAGTGATGCCANTCATTTCTAATTGTATTGATTTGATTTTTCTCCCTTTGTTTTTTGATGAGTCTGGCTAATGGTTTGTCAATTTTATTTATCCTCTGAAAGAACCAGCTTTTGGCTTTGTTGATTTTTGCTATGGTCTCTTTTGTTTCTTTTGCATTCATTTCTGCCCTAATTTTAAAGATTTCTTTCCTTCTACTAACTCTGGGGTTCTTCATTTCTTCCTTTTCTAGTACAACTCTTTTCTTTAACACCTGTCTTCTCTGGGATCCTGTAATACCATAATGTATTGATTTTACTTCTAGCTCAGCTTCTTATGGCTCTCTTTTGTTCTTGACTTACCTTTTGTGCAACCGCTGAATGTTATTGATCCCTAAGATGCTATCTTTAGCTGCTTATTTTCTTTTCATTCTAAATGCTCTCCCTGGATGATCTGCAAATTTTGGAGCACAATAATTACACCATTGAAAATTGCATTCCTATATGTGTGATCTATCCACCCTCAAAACTCATGTGTTTGACATTTCTTTTTGTATGTGTATTACCCATCACAATCCTAATGGAAGAAAAACTGAACTCGTGTTTATTGCATTGTTGCAAACACATTCTTCTTTATCTCAGTTTTAATGTTAAAAAAAAAGACAGAACTTTATTGCATTGCCCCAAACACAAACACAGTTATCTTTAGCCTTCAAATTTCTATAAGTATCCCTCTGCCATATAATATTTCTGAACAATCATTCCACCCCTTGCTCACTTCTCTTCAGTACAAGGAGCTGAATTTTATGATAGGCTATTGAAACAGTCTCTCTCTCTCTAAAAAAAAAAAAAAAAAATGCTATGCACTGACCATGAGGCTGTTGGGATTAGCAAATTAGCATTACAACAAACACAAAAAACTCAGTCCTATCATCACAAGGAAATGAATTCCACCAACAAGCTGAATGAGGTTAGAAGAACTCAAGCTCCACATGAGAAGCAAAGGTGAGCTGCTATTTTGTTTCCATTTTATGAGACCTGTACAGAGGACTCCCTGACTCCTGACCCACTGAAACTGTGAGATCATAAATTAGTGTTGTTTTATGCCAATAACTTTGTGGTCATCTGTTACACGGCAACAGAAAATTAAGCAGGGAAGTTGCTCAGTCATATCTGACTCTTTGAGACTCTATGGACTGTAGCTTGTCAGGTTCCTCCATTCATGGGAGTTTCCAGGCAAGAATACTGGAGTGGATTGCCATTTCCTTCTCCACAGGATCTTCCCAAAGGAATCGAACCTTGGTCTCCTACACTGCAGGCAGACTCTTTACTGGCTGTGCCTCCCTTTTCTTCTGGAGAAGAAAATTAAGCAAGTCTGGTGGGTTTTCTCAGTTTTTATTTTAAATATTCTGATTCTCTCTCATTGGTAGTTTTGCAATTGCTACTATTGATCTCATACCTCTAACTATTATTTCCTGAGTAGCTTCTCTGCAATACATACATATTCTGCAAACTTTTAAAATATTTTTAATACTTATTAGATTGAAGCAAATCAGTTCTTACTATCCTAAGATTAAAGTAATCACACTTCAATAGCCATAATCCCTACTTAATAGATTGTCAAAAACTTGGTCATCTCCCACTTTCCCTCGGGTATTTTTGAACAGTGCTCAGAGTTCTCAGGGCCACCACATTATGCCACCAATGTTGTGATTTTTTTCTCCCTCAGTGGGTCATATTTTTTCCTTCTAGTTACCATCACTGTCAATGTCATCATGGATTTGGATAAAGAAGATCCAATCCAAGTTTTACTACTCAATTAAAATTTTAGAGCCAGTTCCCCCATAACTGCTTTTATTACAACTTAGACAAAGTTATATATATTAAAAATATTCTACTGGAATTTTAGAAAGTGGAAGATAAAGACCAAAAAATAGCATAGAAATACTCTCTGGACTCAACATATGGTTAATTATTTTAATAAGCCATCTTCTAAATCTCTAAATTGCTAGCCCAATTTATATGATGGTGTTTTCCCCAACTTAGAAGTGTAATTCTTTTATGTATTATTTATGTGTTGGTAAGTGGTATTTGTAAATCACAGGAACCAAATACAAAATAACTTAAGTAAGGTATCACAGCAAGGAGTCTAAAGAAATCCAGTAATAAGAAGATAGTCTTAGGAATAAATGGAAAACAGAAACTTAATACCCTTAGGTCTCTGGATTTTTCTGCTGTATGAATCTGCTTTGTTCTTTACTTTCTATCTGAAGGTTGAATTCCCCCACTTTCTTAGTTCAGGCAGTCAAAAACATGACTGATGGAAATTTCTGAATTTTACATGATGTAGCTTCAGACACACCTAGAGATTTAATTCCCTTCCTTAGATTCAGTTCCAAAATTCCAAAGATAAATGCCAATTGCCCCAGAATTAGTTATATTCCCATCTATGGGCCACTCAACTAAGCAATACTGTGCCATGAAGATGACATATTAACATTCACTGTAAGCATGTAGATTGTGCGTGTATGTGTAGAAGCAGGTGGGAGTGAGGAGAAAGTTTAATATGGACCAGTTATCAGAGATTCTATGATTAGTAGTACTGCATACTACTGGAAGTACTGGCATACTGAATACAGACAATCACTCTAGCTAACCCATGGCATACAGGCTGTTAACTCAGGTTTGGCTCCCTTTCTCACTATAAGAAATCAACCAGAAAATACTAAGGACATGCCTTTATTGGGCACTATACATTTCTTAGAACTTCAATCCATAGGATTTACTTGAGTTCACTTAAGAAGCAATTATTAGGTACTTGGCTCTACTCTGTGTTGAGGTCTAAAATATAGAGACAATTAAGAAACAGTTCTTCCTATGAGCATCCAGCCTAGAAATGAAGGCAGGCACATAATTGATATTTCAATACAGCACACTAAGGAGGAAAGCTCAAGGTGCAGTCAAGAAGCAAATAAAAGAGCTATCAAATCTGCATGGGTGGTTCAGTAATGATTTCCTGGGCCAGAATGGGAGTTGACCCAGGTTTACTGCTGAACAAAAGCCAGAAAAAAAAAAATCAAGAAATTGGACAGTACAGGTGGAACAAAATCATATGCAAAGACAGCATGAGAATGTAGGCATTTATTTATACTGATATTGCTCTTTTAAAAAAAAAAATTAAAGTTAGCTTAATTTTTCATCAAAGAAATGCATGCAGGAAGTTTAAAGAGTCAATTAGTTCAACAAGGCTGATTATGAAAACATCTGCAGGTCTTAACCACTTAAGTCTCTACAGAGCCAAATACTTAAAACTCTTTTAGCTATTTCTGTAGTGTTTACGTTCATATTGATAAATACTATGCTTATGTAACCACTTATTGATTTTTCAGTATTAGCTTTTATCTATTGACTTCCTAAATGAGAATTTAACTGTCCTTTACTCCCTTGACACACTCATTCTCATAATTCTCTCTCTCTCACACACACACACAAACACACACACTCCATCTTCTAATATAGTTATAATTCTTGCTAAAACAAGATGGTGTTAGCAGTTTGAATATTAATTGTACTCTGTTTTGATTACTGTGTTTCCTCAAAATGTTATTAGTTATTAGTTTTCCCCTTAGAGCTTTTAATAACTGTATACATACTTACTTTGTATTCACAAAAATACTATGAGCTGATACATAATGAGCTACTATTATGTCCACTTTACAGTGAAGAAACTAAGGCTCAATAAATTGTCTAAGGTCACACAGGTAGAAAACAGTAGACTGGTGTTTGAATACAAGGACTCTAGGACCAACATCAAGTTGTGCATTTAATCATAATTTTTAGGATGATTCTCAGTTGGAATAACGTTTCCTAATATTTTTGTTATTGACTAGGCCTCAGCACTTCTGACATTGCCACTTTAAATCCTCCTCCTATTATGTAAATCATCTCTCTATACATTCAAACCCATAATGTATTCTGTAAATTTTATATTTTGCCTGGAACCTTCTTACTGGCTTCAGAAGAGACCGGTGGTTCTTGAGTTTTTCATGTCTGTTATATAGTATTAATTTCCAACAATTAATTCTTGTTATCTGAGTGTTTTAAATCAATCTGCCCTTATTTCAAGACAACTGCATTTTTAAAAATTTCTTTTTCTGAATGGTCTCTCTTTATACCTTTTTTGTGTGTTTGTTTTCTGCTGTTTCTATCAGAGCCTAAATATTTGAGTCTATCCCCTCATATTTAAGATGAGACATCTAAAAGCTAATTAGATCTTCTTAGTGTACAGGATTGTTTCTCTTCTGTGATCTTTACTAACACATGATCTCCTCAAGGGTTTCCTCACAGAAACCTTTGTCAAAGCCTTATTTATGGATCTGCTTTTGAGAGAACTCAAATTCTTTACACAGCATATAAGCTTTTACTTTATCACCAGGTTTCTGGAATGGTATCATGTTCTTCAGTATTATAACTTTAAAAACCTTTTTCCAAAGGATCAACATTCTGTCTTCTGTCATCACGAAAATGTAGTTGCTCATTCATAGGAAGTGGTGGAAGGGATATAAGATGGAGTAAGACTCCATTTTAACAGTCTTTCAGTTTTGTTTTGTTTTTAATTTTCAGTGCTTCTTTATGCTTCCACTTTCAGGGCTAACTGATGCCAACAATCTTGAACCTTTGGGGGATCCTGTGATGCACGTAGAATTGCTTCTTTATGTTCTCACTTCCAGCTTGGGATTCAGCTTCCCCAGCCTTCTAAGCCATTTACTAATCACCTGTCATCCATCAACTTCTAGCCTCCCCCACACCCATCAATTTACTTATTAAAATTCCATTACCGTCTTGTAGGTTTTAGGAAAGAAAGTACTAAAGGCATATGCTCTATACCTTGTTATTATTTGGTCAGAATTGTAGGTCTATATATATTTTTCTGATTTATGCTTTATCATCCAGGTGCACAGGGCTTCCCACGTGGTGCCAGTGGTAAAGAACCCACCTGCCAATGCAGGAAATGTAAGAGAGGCAGATTCACTCTCTGAGGTGGGAAGTGCTTCTGGATGAGGGCATGGAAACCCATACCAGTATTCTTGCCTGGAGAATCCCCTGGAGAGAGGACCCAGGAGGGCTCAGTCCATAGGGCTGCAAAGAGTCAGACCTGACTAAAGTGACAGCACACACCCATACATCCAGGCGGAATGGCAGCTGGAGTCACTGAGACACAGATTCCTGTTTGCATGATGCAGTGTCTAATATCTGTTGTGTAATTGTCAAACTGACTTATAAGAATGTAGGCCAAACAATCAGTAATCAAGCCTTGGAGTTAATAAATATCTGGCCATGTTACCATAACACACTTATAAAGCTTGATTTTGAATTTGTTCTGAAAATACAGTTGAAGAGTTATAATGATATTTTTAAAAACCATATATTATGTTACAGTTTCCCTCTAACATTTATATAATTTCGGGTCAGATTTCTTTTTTCCATACACCCAATTTACCACCTCCAATCTGCAATCTGGAAAATAATAGCTTTCTCTTGGCATCTTCTAACCTCGTAAGCCGCTAAACCTTTGAAATACAAACTAAGCTTAAAATTGTGTAGACAAGTGACTTGGCCACATCTATTCTAGAATCTGCAGCCAACAATAGTAAGAACATGTTTATAAGGAAAGTAATCAGGTATGATTAAAGTGCAAGAAACTGGAAGACAAACTACTCAGTTATTTTACAGAGTGTACTTTTTCTGCTTTGTTTTTAAATTTTTCTTTATTTTTTAATTTGTGGAAAATTGCTTTACAATTTTGTGTTGCTTTCTGCCACACAACAATGTGAATCAGTCATAATTTTATATATATCCCTTCCCTCCTGAGCTGCCCTCCCCTCCCTCTATCCCACCCCTCTACGTCTTCACACAGCGCCAAGCTGGGCTCCCTATGTTATTTTGCAATTTCCCACTATCTATCTATTTGATACATGACAGAGTATATATGTCAACAGCACTTTCTCAATTCATCCCAATGCTCACTTTTCCCCACTGTGTCCACAAGCCCGTTTTCTACTAGGTTCATCAGGAGCATATTTCTAGATTCCATATGTATGTGCTAATATATGCTTTTCTTTGACTTATTAATACTTCACTCTGTAGAAGAGGAACATTGGGCATTCTCACAGTCAAATTATAACTGTCATCAAAAAATAAAGAAAGCAATTCTGTTTATATAGGCCATAGGAAGTGTTGACTAAATACCCATAACTGAATTACTAATTAATTTAATTAGTAGTTTTAATGTTAAGTATATTTAATTTTTAAAATGTGAATTGGTCATTATTTTACTTTATACAAAAGTTATTGATTGCTATATGCAAAGCATTTATACTTAGCATTTTGTATGCATTATTTTATTTATCCCCCACACCAAACCTTTGAGTTACATGGTGAGGCATAGAAAATTTAAGTACACATCCAAGTTCATACAGCTAATATGATAGAGTCAAGCTTATAGAATCAAGGCCCAGGCAGTATGGCCTTAATTTTTCTTACCACTTTTATATAAAAACTTTAATATTAAAGAGAGGCAGATGAATTGTTTTTAACAAAAATGATGAAGATGTTCCAAACACTAAAGATTGATTGCTTACATTAGGAAATTCTGTGTGTGTCATATTTCTATGGTGTGTGTGTGTGTATGCTCTTGCCCAGACACTTGTTCTCAGATTAGATTTTCTGGGAGAGACTATCTTTACATATATGAGAGATCAGACTCTAAGAAGGAAATGCACTGTGCTTGTCACCGCATTGTATGAACTGGGCTTTGCTGTTGCACATGCCTTAGACTGAAGAAGACTCAACTGTAGGAAATGTACTACCACATGTTGAAACTGCCTCTCCATCTGGGATCGATCCTGACATTGAAACATAATGAGATTTTCCAAGCAACAGGATTTCAACTCTCAGTCTATAAAAAGGTTGGTACTGAAGCAGGATTTGAGAAAGATGGTTTCTCTCTTCCTGTGACCTATATATCTACAGAGCCTAAACGCCTTCTTGGCAATGTGGAGATGCTAGGATTGTCCCTGGATGTGGGACTTTTTAAACTGTTCACACTAACTTGGGTCAAAAGATAAAGAGCAAGAAACTGTGTGATCCTGAAAGCCAAGTTAGGTCCTAAGAGTAACTGTTTCTAGGAATCAATTCTTTGATGTGCACGTCTATTTCATATTTTCAGCCGTGATACTGACTACTAGAAAAAGTTGTTTCCCATCTCTGAATTTGGTGTGGATGCGTTAGCAGTGGCCATGTAATAAAAAGCATCTGTAGGATGCAGAACTGTGGACACAAAAGGACATTGGTGATAAAGGAGGTGCAAAACAAAATAGCTACATAATCCATTAGCTTGAAAAGTCTCTGATGAATCTAAGGAACGTTGTGAGGCAACTGATTCTGGGTTATTTTGATACTGATAAGCTTAACATAAGACCTATATTTTTAATAAAACAAAGTGCAAATGTCTTGGTATTTACAGTTTTTAAGACCCGTGATGTGTGTGTCAAGCACCAAGAATAAATCTGATATTCAAAAAATCTAAATGACAGCCCAAGAGCTCACAAACAGTATGAGTTAGTGATGAAACTGTTCAGACATCTGGTAGTATGTTTATCTATAGCCATATATTGTTACCAAAATTACTCAATATTTAGATCTCTGCTGTGATGTGAACTTGTGAATTAATAAATATAACATTAGACTACAGTCAATAAGAACAATAAATGTCTGTCATTTCTAAGTTTGAACTTCACTTACTGCCCAGCAGGGCAGAAGAATACAGCCATTGACTGCTTACTTCAATATCTAAGAATGATACGTCCCTTTATTTTTATTCTGCTTTTAAACATCTCTAGAAGTCCATTTTGCACAATGCATCCTTCCAGGATCAATTTTGAGTGTTCAAAAAAGCATTTTAGACTAAATACAATTATAGTGAGCTCTAAAAGTACTTGTTTCAATTCACGAGATTTTAGCAATAACATATTGTGTATGATTTCAATTATAGTGCTTGTATTATTGTGGATCATTAATTACGGTAATTTCCCCTCTCCACACTGCTCTTTTCATTGTTCTATGGGCCTTCAAGTAGAACAAGAAAGCTCCAGATGTGAGTAAGGGAAAATGTCACACAGGCTGAACTCACTTTGGGGTTCAGACCACTGCACGGGCCATATTGTCGTCAATGGTGTGTAAAAGGACAAATCAAAACATATGGATGGAAACAGAGATGATTTTCAGCTGCAGTGTTCCCACCTTGATCATGTCACTTTGACAACATGAAATTCAGTTGTTTCTTCTGATACTTTAGGATAGTTTCTGAATGTGGGTTTTGTTTTGCTTTGTTTTGTTTTTATTTAAGGCTGTGCTGGGTCATTGTAACTCTGTGCAAGCTTTCTCTGGTTGCAGCGAGAGGGAGCTACTCTGGTTGTGGGGCACAGGTTTCTCTTTGTAGTAGCTTCTCTTCTTGTGGAACATGGGCTCTGGTGTATGTGAGCTTCAGTGGTTGTGGTTCCCAGGCTCTAGAGCAGAGGCTCAGTACTAGTGGAGCCCAGGCTTAGTTGTCCCATGGCATGTGGGATCTTCTTGGACCTGGGATCAAACACATGTTCTCTGTATTGGCAAGTGGATTCTTTACCACTGAGCCACCAAGGAAGTCCAAGGATAATTCTTAATTTAGATAAAAGGCTTTTATCAATGACTATTGTTGCAAAGCAAATTACCCCATAAGTTAATGGTTTGAAACATCATTTGATTAGCTCTTAATCAGATAGTTCCACTGGTCTGAGTTGGCTTTTCTGGGCTTGGAAGGTCTAGAATGGCCTCTTACAAGTCTGTCCTCAACTAGGCTCTCTGGTGAAGCTGGACCTTCCAGGAAGTTATCTCAGGTTTATATACATGATGAAGAAAAAGTTTCCAGAAGCAGGAGAAGGCCAGCCCTAATGTGCAAGTATATTTAAAAATATCCTTTCGCCAGGGGTGCTAATGTCCTATTGGCCAATTAAGACACATGGCCAAATCCAAATAAGATGGAGAAATAAACTACCCTTCTTCACAGGGACACCTTCAAAGAGATTGTGGCCTTTTTTTTTGTGGTTGCTAGGAAAGCCATTTTGCAAAGTAGTGAAAATTAATGCAAAGTGTTTACCATGTAAGAAAAGCTAAATATGTTATTGTTAACATAGTTTACAAATCATACATCATTCTTTATTATTTAAAAATATTTATTAGGAAAATAGGCTTCCTAGGTGGCTCAGTGGTAAAGAATCTTCCTGTCAATGCAAGAGACATGGGTTCAGTCCCTGGATCGGGAAGATCCCCTGGAGTAGGAAATGACAATACACTTCAGGATTCTTGCCTGAGAAACCCCATGGACAAAGGAGCTTGGTGGACTACAGTCCATGAGGTCACAAAGATGGGGACCTGATTGCACAACTGAGCAGGCACACATTGGGAAAATGAAATGTTAGGTTATTCAAATTATAATAACAATGAATAATTGCTTTCAGCATAAATCTTTGTACATTTACTCAAGTATCGCTGAGGAAGAGCCACTGATGAGCACGAATAGTTATTTTTACATGAGGAATTTGGAGCAGAGAATATGTCTTTCCTAGATTTCTGTAGTTTTCTCAGCATTTAACTTTTCCTTCTAAAGAAATATCTATTTACCTCTGAAATCACAATTACCAGGAATTCAGGGACTTCCTTTGTGGCTCATATGGTAAAGAATCTGCCTGCAATTTATGATACTGGGTTTGATCCTTGGGTTGGGAAGATCTCCTAGAGAAGGGAATGGCAACCCACTCCTGTATTCTTGCCTGGAAAATTCCATGGACAGAGGAGCCTGGAGAGGCTATAGTCCCTGGGGCCACAAAGAGTTGGACACAATTGAGTGACTAATACTTTCACTTTCCTAAATAGCAATTAAGGATATATTTACATGATATTGAAAGTTTTAGTGGTTAGAATTGTAATCTTTATCATGGCCTCCATCCGTCTGAATCAATGGCATTTATTTCACATTAAAGCCTCTCCAAACTACAAGTGACAAATGAAAATGATTTGACTATTCATACCCAAATGAGAAAATGTCCTTGAGTTGAGTAACACACACTCTCTCTCAGTAATCTCACCCAGTTTTATATCTGTAAAAACAGTAACTGGTTGTTGAGCTCCAGATTTGCCTAACTACACTGTACCATTTTTGAGTTATACTGTAAACCAATTAGAATTTAAATGGCTAAAAGACTCCCTGTATGCCTCGCTCATTTTTTACACTATAGAGGATTCAGTAAATATACCATACTATCTAAAATGCTAAGCAAAAGTGTTTGAAATGAAAATTGCCTGAGGAAATGTCCTTCTAAATCCCTTCACTTCAGTGTTTAACTGCTTCTCTCTAAGTTTTCATATCACTCCAATACCATCTAAAGTGACATTTTCTAAACTTGGCTTGAATCTTCTTTGTCATATCATGTTGGCTCTTGCAACTGCAGAAAGTAATCCCTGATTTTGCCAAAGGTTGCTCTGCACCTGGGTTCTCTGGCTGCAGCCAGAGGACCCGATATAAGAAGTCATCCTGGCAGTCTCGTGTTGATTGGCTAGAGAATCGATGTTCTTTTCCGGGATGTTTTATTGTATATAGAAGTGTTGCTGCTTTCCTTTCTTTTGTGGGCAAATCGCTATATGCTTTGAGTTGATGTGTAAATAATAATAATGTGGGCAGATGCTCTCAGTCACTCTCTCCTTTATATATTTTAAAGAACAAATATTAACCACCTTACAAGGTGGCTGTGGGGATTATAGATAAATAAGATACTTTAAAATTCTTCTTAAATTGATAATTATGTGGACAGGTTAGCTCAAATTTCATTCAATTAATTCCTCTGAAATAACTTCACTGCACTAGCCAATTTTTGTCTCCTAAAGAGTCCTCAAAGTAAATAAACAAATTAAAAAACTATATCCTTTTCTTTGAAGGGACTTGTGGTCTAATGATTCATTAAATAGCATTAAATAGCTCTTGCAGGCATTCAATACTTTAGATTCTTTAGAGTGCTTTCATAAGCATTACCTCATGAGTCCAACATAACAAATCAGTGAGGTAGACCAAAAGGTAATTATTTACCCCGTTAAAAAAGAAAGAAGTAATTGCTCACCAAGGACATAAATTATCCCACTTAAGTTTACACAGTATTAAAATATTGAATTTCTGTGAAATACATGAGTGTTTTCTCCACCAGAGAAGACATATTTTAAAGAGGAAAATTGATTTTCATTTGAAAAGAAATAATTTAATGTATGGTTAACCATGGATAACCAAAATAAGATTTCGGTGTTGGAAAAAACAAAACAAAACAAAACAATAACAGAAGCCAGTCTCCTTCTTATATCAATTATGTCTTCCATATCTAATTTGATTATTCTTTTATCTATGTCTAACCTCAAATAAGTGTTTATTTTTATGTCTCCTATCAAAGATATTAAGAAAATACACCTGGCAAGGAGGTAGGATTTATATTGAATAGATATGTATTAAAATGCTAGTTCTTTCACTTAATAGATATGTCATCTTGATTACATTGAATATCTTTTCTATACATTGATATGTATTTTTGAAAATGAAAATAATCATATTTAACTTGGAAAACTTGTGTGATTTATGCAAAGCAGCTACAAACAGTAGTGACTTGCAAAATTCATGTTTCTCCTTACCCCTTCATTCCTCCTCACTTGTCTCTACTTCTCCTTCTTTTTAAATATATAGTATATTTGTTTTGTATTTTGAGGTTCAAAGAGAAAACATATTACAGACACCATTTTTTTGTATGTTTCAGCAACTTGTATGACAATGAAAAAAATTTAATTAAATGCACAGCAGTCAATGATATATGAAGTCTCTCAAACATTTCAACCATGTGACTTTGTGATGGTAAAAAATAATGTATATCTATGGCTGCTTCATGTTGATGTTTGGAAGAAACCAACACAATTCTATAAAGCAATTATCCTTCAGGTACAAAAATAAATAAATCTAAAAAAAATAATGATTACAAATGCAACAACCATATAGCGTGTATCACAGACTTGGTAGATAGTCATAAAACCCCCAACTCTAAAAGCTGTATTTATAAGAACTAAAAAGTGGCAGATATATTTACTTGCATTTACATCTGAACATATGCAAATTATCTTGAGACAATTAAGTAAACTCCATTTACTTATTCTGGAGTCAAACAGCTCATTTTAGAGCACACTGTTCCTACAAGAGTTACCTGTGTTAATTTAGTGAATGTGAGTAATAACCCTAAAGGATAAGACACCCATCCTTCGGGAGTTGGTGATGGACAGGGAGGCCTGGAGTACTGCAGTCCGTGGGGTCGCAAAGAGTCGGACACGACTGAGTGACTGAACTGACTGACTAAATGAAGGTGGAATGGAGACTACTGATTTTTACTGAAGGAAATAACATAGTAAGATTCCCTTAATGTGAAAGTTTTGAAAGCTGAACAGTCTTGGCCTGGAGACAAGAGATGTACATGACTCTCCACTGCCTTCATTTTAGCCTGTCTCCCACTGCTCTGGAAATCTCATGCAGGCTTGGATCACTATCAAAATAACTTACAAAGCAAAATTTCCATTAGAAATCATAGTGCTTGTTGTAAACTCTGTCTTAAGTTCACATATCTGAGTCTGAACAAGTGAGCCTAGGAGCTTATTAAGTTTCCTCAAGAAAATCTGGATAGATTATTTAGACATAATATAAATCCAAGCAAATATGCCTACCACTTTTAGTTCATGCCAGTGTAACACTTGATTCTAGTTACATTGTGTCTATCTATCAGAATAATTTCATTATTATTTTGAATTAGTTGAGCTAATTAAATGAATATATTTATATATTAAATTAAATATATATTTATACATATATAAATTATATTTATATTGACTATTATGTTTCCAATTATTCTCATTTTTGACCATCAGAAAGTCACTGAGGTTGAAATGTCTGAAAATTTTCCTATTAAATGATTATTATTGATTGATTTATATTTAATAAAATGTCCTGGTTTATCATTTGTCATTAAATTTAAAAAGGACCCCTTGATCATGAATTCTCATTCTATTATTAAAATATTTTATTTTACATATTTTAAATTTGTTGGTGAATCTGATATTTGTAGTGCAAATATCAAATAAAACTATAATGAAAGAACCCTTATATATTTAAATTAATTAAATAGACATATTTTAAAAGAATGTCTGCAAATTCTTTTTACTTCATATGAGCCATGCATTTACCAATAAATTTGATTTGTGGAAGGCAGAGACAAAGAACAGAAATTGAGTAAAAAATATTATATCTTATTTATTAAGGAAGATCTTACTATGTATGCATGCAGGTTCAGTCACTTTAGTCATGTCTGACTCTGCAATTCTATGGACTGTAGCCCACAATGCTCCTCTGTCCATGAGATTCTCCAGGCAAGAATACTGGAGTCATTTGCCATGCTCTCCTCCAGGGGATCTTCCTGACCTGAGAATCACACTTGCATCTGCCCGTGTCCCCTACATTGTAGGTGGATTCTTTACCCACTGAACCACCTGGGAAGCCCAGGGTCTTAGTATACTCCCTTTTATAATATTAACAAATCCTAAAAAAATATTAACCATAAAAACAGTCACAGGCTTTAACACAAGTTAAGGAAATTCATTTCAAGCTACAAAAATTCCAATAAATTCAATGTTTATTGAGTTTTTATTATGAACAGAGCACTGTGATCTACAAAAAAAAATAAGACATGTCCTTTGTCTCATTTAAAGGTACCATAATATATAGGTGGAAAGATATTGGTAAACTAGTGAAACTTAAAAAATTTTGTAAATTATGTCAGGAACCATCATATTACAAGGCAAAGGAGAGGGAGCAGTGGATATCTCTTGTTCCATGGAGACTGCAAATTGAAAGAAACAGAGCTCTGAAATGATGCCAACAGTGTAAAATGCAAATGCTACCACTCATGAGAAGCTCCTTTTGAACTTCCTAAGGAAAATTTGATTTTATGGCTGACTGGATTCTTGTTTCACTTTGCAGGAGTCTTTTTCCTAGTTCCTTCCTGCACAGCCAGGTACAAGTAACTCATGCATGAACAGCCACCATTCAGTCTATCCGAAGACCTGCAGCCAGACCTGGGAAAGTGTTGATCAGTTTCCTACTAGTCACCTCACCATCAAATTCAAGACGCAAGCATAACTGGGGTAACTTCTATAACCAAGACTGTGTGATTCAGCATAAAAAAATTTTTAAAAGGCAAAACTAACCTGTATCCTTAGAAGTTAGGACAGTGGGTACCTTTTGAGAGGAAAAAAAAAAGTTTATAAAGGGTCTGAGGACAGTCCCTGGAGTGCTGATAATTTTCTACTTCTCTTGTGGCTACCATATGAGCTTGCTGACTTTGTATGTATTTATAATTCACGAATATATTACATGTTGTTGATTTACAGTCAATAAGTCATGTCTAACTCTTTGTGACCCTGTGAACTGCAGCACAACAGTTTTCCCTGTCCTTCACTATCTCCCAGATTCTCCTCAAACTTATGTCCATTGAGTTACTGATACTATCAAACCATCTCGTCCTCTGCTGCCTCCTCCTCTTGCCCTCAATCTTCTCCAGTATCTGGGTATTTGCAAATGAGTCAGCTCTTTGCATAAAGTAGCCAAAGTATTGGAGCTTCAGCATCCATCCTTCCAATGAGGATTCAGAGTTGATTTCCTTTAGGATGGACTAGTTGGATCTCCTTGCTGTCCAAGGGACTCTCAAGACTTCTCCTACACCACAATTCAAAAGCATCAATTCTTCAGCACTCAGCATTCTTTATGGTCTGACTCTAATATCCGTTAATGACTACTGGAAAAAGCATAGCTTTGACTAGATGGAATTTTGTTGGCAAAGTTATGTCTCTGCTTTTTAATATGCTGTCTAGATTTGTCATACCTTTTATTCCGCAGAGCAAGTGTCTTTTAACTTAATGGCTGCAGTCAACATCCAAAGTGATTTAGGAGACCAAGAAAATAAAACTTATCAATCACTGTTTCCTTTTTTTTTTTTTTGTCTGTTTGCAATGAAGTGATAGATTTGGACGTCATGATACTAGTTTTTTCAGTATTAACTTCTAAGCCAGCTCATTCCCTCTTCTCTTTCACTCTCTTCAACAGGCCCTTTAGTTATTTTCTGTCTGTGATTAGAGTGGTATCATCAGCATATCTGAGGTTGTTGATATTTCTCCCATCAAACTTGATTCCAGTTTGTGATTCACATAGCCTGGCATTTCGCATGATGTACTCTGCATATAAGTTAAATAAGCAGGGTGAGAATATATAGCCTTGACATACTCATTTTCCAATTTTGAACAAGTCCATTGTTGCATTTACAGTTCTGTTACTTTTTATCCTATATACAGGCTTCTCAGGAGACAGGAAAGGTGGTATGGTGTTCCCATCTCTTTAAGAATTTTCCATAGTTTGTTGTGATCCACACATGGGGTCACAAAGAGTTGGACACTACTTAGCAACTGAACAACACAGTCAAAGGCTTTCACATATTCAATGAAGAAGAATTAGATTTTCTTTTCTTAATTCCCTTGCTTTTTCTATGATCCAACAGATGTTTGCAACTTGATCTCTGGTTCCTCCACCTTTCTAAATCCAACTTGTACATCTGGAAGTTCTTATGAAATGATCAGAGTTATATGATAGTTTGAACATTCTTTGGCATTGACCTTCCTTGGGATTAGAACGAAAATGGACCTTTTCCAGTCCAGTGGATATTGATGAGTTTTCAAGAAGCAAAAGCTAGAATCAAGATAGCCAGGAGAAATATCAGTAACCTCAGATATGCAGATGACATCACCCTTATGGCAGAAAGTGAAGAAGAACTAAAGAGCCTCTTGATGAAAGTGAAAGAGGAGAGTGAAAAAATTGGCTTAAAACTCAGCATTGAGAAAACAAAGATAATGGCATCTGGTCCCATCACTTCATGGCAAATAGATGGGGAAACAATGGAAACAGTGACAGACTTTATCTTGGGGGGGGGTGTCAAAAATCACTGCAGATGGTGACTGCAGCCATGAAATTAAAAGATGCTTGCTCCTTGGAAGAAAAGTTATGACCAACTTAGACAGCATATTAAAAAGCAGAGACATTACTTTGCCAACAAAGGACCATCTAGCCAAAGCTATTGTTTTTCCAGTATTCATGTATGGATGTGAGAGTTGGACTATAAAGAAAGCTGAGTGCTGAAGGATTAATGCTTTTGAACTGTGGTGTTGGAGGGGAATCTTGAGAGTCCCTTGGAGAGCAAGGAGATCCAACCAGTCCATCCTAAAGAAAAACAGCCGTGAATATTCATTGAAAGGACTGATGTTGAAGCTGAAACTCCGATACTGTGGCCACCTGATGGGAAGAATGGACTCATTTGAAAAGACCCTGATGCTAGTAAAGATTGAAGGCGAGAGGAGAAGAGGACAACAGAGGATGTGATGGTTGGATGGCATCACCAACTGAATGGACATGAGTTTGAGTAAACTCCAGGAGTTGGTGATGGGCAGGGAGGCCTGTAATGCTGCAGTCCATGGGGTTGCAAAGAGTCAGACATGACTGAGTGAGTGAATTGAAATGAATTGAACTGAGTGCAGCATTTTAACAGCATCTTATTTTAGGATTTTAAATAGCTCAGCTGAAATTCCGTCATCTCACCTAGATTTGTTTGTTGTAATGCTTCCTAAGTCCCACTTGACTTCACACTCCAGGATGTCCGGCTTTAGGTAAGTGACCACACCATCCTGTTACACGAGTCTTTAAGTTCTTTTTTGTATAGTTCTTCTGTGTACACTCGCCACTTGTTCTTCTCTTCTGCTTCTGTCTGATCTCTGCTATTTCTGTCCTTTATTGTGCCCATCTTTGCTTGAAATGTTGCCTTGGTATCTCCAATTTTCTTAAAGAGATCTCTAGTCATATGGCAGATCCTATTCATATGGCAGTAAAAAATTGTTAATAAAAATATCATTTTTAAGACTTTAATAGTGCTTGTTGTTGTTGAGTCTTTACATCATGACTGACTCTTTTTTGACTCCATGGACTATAGCACACTAGGCTCCTTGCTCCATGGGATTTCCCAGGCAAAAGTACTAAGGTGGGCTGCCATTTCCTTCTCTGGGGGACCTTCTTTACTCAGAGATTGAACCCATGTCCCCTGCATTGGCAGGCAGATTCCTTACCACTGACCTATATGGGAAGCCCTTTAATAGTTCTAGAATCACATCATTTGGACTTTACTATTACTATCCATGTGAGCTCAGACAATTTGTCTTAGGTCTCTGACTCATTTTTATTCTATATATAAGGATATGGTGTTGTTCTATGATATTCTATGTTGTAAGTCTCATAGTTTTGTTTAGACAATTATGTAGTGATAATACACATAAATTGGTTGAAATGCTATTTATCATTTTAAAAGCACTTAATAAATAACATTTTGCTGTGGTTTTGTGATATTTCTCTCATTGTTTCATTGTTTATTTCTTTCTTAAAGTAATATTTGAACCTTATGAATTCCACTACAGCTTTCATATTTTCAACTTTCATTAGCATATGGCTCTTAAATTAGTAGTAGCACTGGTAATATAATTTCAGTATCAGTGTTACGACAATTCATTGTGTAGCTTTATGTAAGTCACTTCCTCACAGAAAAAATAAGTTTTACATATTTAAAAAACACTAGATTTAGATAACATGAGAACAAGAGTTTCAACTTACTCTAAATTTCTAATAAGATATGTTAAAATAATATAGGTACCTGTACATTGACTAAAAAAAACTAGATACAATATTAATCATTTATTTGTTATATAATCTATATTTTATATCTTTAGGGTATATAATCCTCATTTCATTCCATAATAATTTTAAAAAACTAAAAATCTACAGATAAGCAAATAGATAAAATATAACACTCTATTTCCAATACTATTTTTAGATCATAAGGTAGATACAGATAACCATAGATATATGTATATATGTATTATTTTAAACACAGGCACACATACATGTATATAAACACAAATATAGATGCTTCATTTTATAATCACATGAAGATTTCCCTTTGCTGCTTAAAAGCAGGCTGTGTATGGACAGAACTTTGCATTCTAGTGCAAGGAAGTCTGTTGAAAAATTATGTCTTTAGAAAAACATCTGAAATATTTTTTTCAAGATGATAAAAGCAAGGATATTTTTAGAATTTTGAAGCTAAAGAAAAGGTCTCTTTTAGAGAAAATGTTTATAAGGAGGTATGTCGTAATGTAAGAACTGAAAAGTCGTGTTAAGAGACTAAGTATAAATACTACTAATTGTGGGACAACTCAGTTATTTAAACTGAGAGTGATATTAGGCAGCATAGAAAATATTACAAAAATTACATTTTATGTTTTAATGGCAAACAAGTTGTTTTTCAGTTCAATTCACTCCCTCAGTCATGTCCAACTCTTTGCGACCACATGGATAGCAGCACACCAGGCCTCCCTATCCATCACCAACTCCAGGAGTTCACTCAAAATCATGGCCATTGAGTCGGTGATGCCATCAAACCATCTCTTCCTCTGTCATCACCTTCTCCTCCTGCATTCAAATCCTTCCTAGTATCCGGGAGTTCTTTACATCATGTGGCAAGTCTAGTTCAGTCATTTCAGTCACTCAGTGGTGTCCAGCTCCTTGAGATCCCATAGACTCCAGCACACTAGACCTCCTTGTCCATCACCAACTCCTAGAGCTTACTCAAATTCATGTCCATTGAGTCATTGATGCCATCAAACCATCTCATCTTCTGCTATTCCCTTCTCCTCCCACCTTCAATCTTTCATAGCATCAGGGGCTTTTCAAATGAGTCCGTTCTTCCCATCAGGTGGCCAAAGTACTGGAGTTTCAGCTTCAGCATCAGTCTTTCCAAGGAATATTCAAGGCTGATTTCCTTTAGGATGGGCTGGTTGGATCTCCTTGCTGTCCAAGGGACTCTCAAGATTCCCCTCCAACACTACAGTTCAAAAGCTTCCATTCTTCAGTGCTCAGCTTTCTTCAGAGTTCAACTCTCATGTCTGTTAATGACTACTGGAAAAACCATAGCTTTGACTAGATGGTCCTTTGTTGGCAAAATAATGTCTCTGCTTTTTAATATGCTGTCTAAGTTGGTCATAACTTTTCTTCCAAGGAGGAAGCGTCTTTTAATATCATGGCTGCAGTCACCATCTGCGGTGATTTTGGAGCTTCAAAAATAAAGTCTGTCACTGTTTCCATTGTTTCCCCACCTATTTGCCATGAAGTGATGGGACTGCATGCCATGATCTTTGTTTTCTCAAGGCTGAGTTTTAAGCCAACTTTTTCATTCTCCTCTTTCACTTTCATCAAGAGGCTCTTTAATTCTCCTTCACTTTCTGCCATAAGGGTGGTGTCATCTGCATATCTGAGGTTACTGATACTTCTCCTGGCAATCTTGATTCTAGCTTGTGCTTCATCCAGTCTCGCATTTCTCATGAGGTACTCTGCATATAAGTTAAATAAGCAGGATGACAATATACAGCCTTGAGGTACTCTTTTCTGGATTTGAAACCAGTCTGTTGTTCCATGTCCTGTTCTAACTGTTGCTTCTTGACCTGCATGCAGATTTCTCAGGAGGCAGGTCAGATGGTTTGGTATTCCNGATTCTAGCTTGTGCTTCATCCAGTCTCGCATTTCTCATGAGGTACTCTGCATATAAGTTAAATAAGCAGGATGACAATATACAGCCTTGAGGTACTCTTTTCTGGATTTGAAACCAGTCTGTTGTTCCATGTCCTGTTCTAACTGTTGCTTCTTGACCTGCATGCAGATTTCTCAGGAGGCAGGTCAGATGGTTTGGTATTCCCATCTCTTGAAGAATTTTTCAAAGTTTGTTGTGATCCTCACAGTCAAAGTCTTTGGCATAGTCAATGAAGCAAAAGTAGATGTTTTTCTGGAACTCTCTTGCTTTTTTGTTGAGCCAACGGATGTTGGCAATTTAATTTTTGGTTCCTCTGCCTTTTCTGCATCCATCTTGAACATCTGTAAGTTCATGGTTGCTGTACTGTTGAAGCTTGGCTTGGAGAACTTTGAGCATTACTTTGCTAGTAAAGTAATTGCACTAGCAATTGTGTGGTTGTTTGAACATTCTTTGGCATTGACTTTCTTTGGCATTGGAATGAAAACTGACCTTTATAGTCTAAACATAAATGTATGCATGACTTCCTCCTTATGCTACAGCAGCATAAGCCACAATGTTATCTCTTTACTCAAAAGACATTTATTAAGTATATCCGTCTGAAGCAACTTACCATGTACACACCTTATAAAAAAGCTTCCCAGGTGGAGCTAATGGTAAAGAACCTGCCTGCCAATGCCGAGATGTAAGAAACACAAGTTCAATCTCTGGATCAGGAAGTTCCTCTGGAGGAGGACATGGCAACCCACTCCAGTATTATTGCCTAGAGAATCCCATGGAGAGAGGAGCCTGGTGGGCTATGGTCCATAGGAACATAAACAGTTGGACATGCCTGAAGTGACTTTATACAGCAAGCCCTTTCAAAACAGCTGGAGATAACTTCTCAAATAAGGTGGATAAGTGATTTGTTCTCATATAAATTACATTCTAATGAGAAGGATAGACATAAAGAACTAAGCAAACAACATAACTACCAACTGTGATACAATCTATGAAGGAAAAATAAGGTGATAAGACTATTTAGCAATTTTCTGGGGGTAATATCAGATACATGTTAAGAATAATTTCCCTGCAGAAGTAACATTTCAGCTGAGAATCGCAGGTGAGAATGAGTCAGTCAAAGAAAGTGAATTTCAGTGAAAGAAAATAAACACAAAAGCTTAAAGGCTATTCAGCAGAAACAGGATGGAAAGGCCAAGGGGGTTTTCCAGACTTGCCACACTTCACACAAGAATCACCTCCTAACAAAGAAATTCCGTGATCCTCATTCTGTCACTGCCTGGGATGGAGTCACTGTTATGGACTGAATTGTGCTCCCCACCCCCCCAAAAAAATTTCATATACTGAGCCAAGTCTCCAGTATGATACTATTTGGAAAAGCCGAATTTGGGAGATAATTATGTTTAAATGAGGTCATAGGGTGGAGCTCCCAGGATCAGATTAGTGTGTTAGAAAAGGATAATGGGGCTTCCCTGATAACTAATTTGGTAAAGAATCCACCTTCAATGCAGGAGACCCAGGTTTGATCCCTCGGTCAGGAGGATCCGCTGGAGAAGGGAAAGGTTACCCACTCTTGTATTCTGGCCTGGAGAATTCCAAGGACTGCAGAGTCAATGGAGTCGCAAAGGGTTGTACATGACTGAGCAACTTTCACTTCACTTACTTCACTTAAAAGGATAATGAGACCAGAGCTTTCATTCTTGAACATCTGAGGACACAGTAAAAGTGGTAATGTGGTCACGCTACAAACTAGGAAGAGAGTTCTGGTGATAACTCAGCAATGCCGGCATTCTACTCTAGGACTTCCATCTTCCAGAACTGTAAGAAACTGTTATTTAAGGAATCTGGCCTATGGTAGCCCATTAAAGGTGCCTGAGCTAAGACATGCTCTTTCTTTTTACTTCGCTCTTGCCTTCCGAGTACTCACAGACTTGTAGCGTTAGCAGTTCTCGCTTTGCATGGTAGTGATGGGCATGAATTCTAATTACTGTCATTTAGTTAGATAACACCAGACTTCCCACACTNGAACAGAAAATATTACAAAATTCTATTAAATGCTTATGCAGTTTGAATCCTTGAGTTTAACATTGCAGCTATAAATACAAGTAGGAAAGATAATTGAAACATTTATGTAAGGGTTTGAGTGTTTTTCTCAATTATTTAAAATAATATATTTCTAACTGATCTTGAACCTAGGTAAATTTGTGCTCTGTTATTAACTACTTTTTTTCTAAGGATTATCATCTAGGGTTTTCTATATAGCAAAGTATAAAAAACACAGAACAGAAAACAATTTGATTTGGTGAGAAAACCCTTGATAGATTCAAGTCCCAAGCTCATTATTTATTTACTACTGGAGGCTGTAATCTTTTCTCTGAAGGACTGCCCTTCTGTTTACAGATCTTAAATTCATTGCTGAAAATTAGCTTACAAACCAGGAATTAAATCTGCAGGAATCACATTTGGCTTAAGACAAATCTAGCTCCTAAAAAAGAGCAAGAGAATAAAAAGGGACTTCAGTACCANGGCTGTAATCTTTTCTCTGAAGGACTGCCCTTCTGTTTACAGATCTTAAATTCATTGCTGAAAATTAGCTTACAAACCAGGAATTAAATCTGCAGGAATCACATTTGGCTTAAGACAAATCTAGCTCCTAAAAAAGAGCAAGAGAATAAAAAGGGACTTCAGTACCAATGCTGCTATTCAGGCAGCTGATACTAACCGTGTGTGTGTGTGTGTGTGTGTGTGTGTGTGTGTGTGTGTGCACGCATCCAGTTGTGTCCAACTGTAGCCCACCGTGCTCCTCTATCCATGGGATTTTCCAGGCCGGAATACTGGAGCGGCTTGCCATTTCCTACTCCAGGGAATCTTTCAGGCCCAGGGATCAAACCTGTGTCTCTTGCATGGACAGGAAGATTCTTTATCATTGTGCCACTGGAAAGCCCCAAGTGCATTATTCAGAATAAGGTACTAAAATAAGGCAGGTCACTGGACACTCATGCTTTGAGTCTTGGTGACCTGTGAAGGTCTGGATCTATGTAGTGACCTCTATATTTCTGCAGAAATGTCCTAGTTTGTGGGTGATTATATGTAGAGGTTTGATATTTCCAAGCTATCACTTAAAGAATTTTTGGTAGACATTGTAAAATTGTTTCTGTGATATGGACAGGAATGTCTGTGCATTGAGCGACGTTAATTTCAGACACTAAATGGTATGACATTGAGCTATTATTTGAATTTTCTGAACTTCAGTGTCCTATTCCAAGTGGTCACTTCCCTTTCTCAAAGATTATCGTTGAAATAATATTATATTACTATTAACAAAAAACTAGAAATTAAAAAAGCCTGTGGGTGTCAGAAATTGAGATACTAATATGCTCATGGGGATTTTACAGCTGTGTGTGCGTTCTTACTGTTGTCACTAGAAACAGATATTTAAGCCTGTCCTCTTCTGCACCCAAAACAGGATAATGTGAATAAGTGTCCTTTAAAAAAAAATCCTTTTTATCTTTTAAGAACAGTTAAATCATTCATAATGTGGTATGAATCATGAAGAAACATAATCTCTGGTTTGTGTTAAAGAGGAACTTTGTACCTCTAAAAATGCACATTGTCATGTGAACAGAAAATTCTTCCTGAATACTGCTTGTTTTTTTCCTCCCTGCTAATTTTAGAGGTGTTACCACACAAAACTTGCCTTCATTCATGAGGCAGTGATTGCCAGGGTTTGAATCAGATGGCACCAATAGAAGCACGATGAGTTTGTACTGATAGCACATTTAAAAATAATTTTTACTAAAAATATGTGCTTCAAGACTTAATTAACAAGCAGAGTTCCCAGTTTATACATGAGATATAAACAGAAAATATATTTTGAAATCTTTATTACAAGCTTGTATGAAAATTGAATGTATAAATCAAGAAGAAGGTTGTGTAAGGCCATTTACTAACCAGACAGCTCAGCTGCAAGGGATGTAGACCGGGAGAGGAGACGGTGACATAGGCAATTTTATCACCTGTGACCACATGACTCTCTCAATGCCTCTCTCAACCAGTGGACCAGATCACATCAAATTTACCTTTCTTTCTTTGTCTTGTATGGTCAGATCAGAGGATGAAGCCCCTGTCCTGTAACTGGGTTGTTAGAGCTGGGGGATTTGAACTTCAGAGACAAAAGATAGGAAGAAGAGATAATGCTAATTTTAAAGTCTTGTAGCACCTGTAGTTTCATGTGCTCAGTTGATCTGCTGAATCTGACTCTTTGCAACCCCATGGACTATAGCCCGCTGGGCTCATCTTTGTCCCATGGAGTTTTCCAGGCAAGAATACTGGAACGAGTGTCCATTCCCTACTCCAAGTGATCTTCCCAATCCAGGGATTGAACCTTCATCTCTTGGGACTCCTGCATTGACAGTCGGATTCCTCACCACTAGCACCATCTGGGAAGCTTTGCAATTGTGTTAAATCCACATCAGTTTGGGGGCATCCTGAGCTAACAGGACTGTCTCTTTCCTCTGCCTGTTAACCATCCTCAAGATGCTAAGCAGACTAACAGAGCCACAGAAACACAGACACCTCCTTGAGAGCTGGGTGAGCTACTGAAGATAAAGATGGAAGATATGAAATATGTTTCCCTGGGAAAGGAAATCCTCCCCCAACTTATTCATTTCTAGTTCGTCCACGTGTCCACTTGGTTTCCTTCTCTAGCGCACATTCTGTGGTCCTTTGAAAGATGGCAAACAATTTAATTCTGAGCATGGCATGGATTAATACACAATGAATGCGGACAGAAGAAAGAATGCAGAGACTGAGAGGGCATAAGATAAAGAAAGGAAAGGAGAGGAAGGAGAAAGACATTTAGGAAGGATGTGCAGTAGTGAGTGTGTGTGCTCAGTTGTGTCTGACTCTTTCTGACCCCATGGACAGTAGCCTGCCAGGCTCCTCTTGTCCATGGGATTTCCCAGGCAAGAGTACTGGAGTGGGGTTTCATTTCCTTTCCCCGGGATTTTCCCAACCCAGCGATCAATACCACATCTTGTCTCCTGCATTGGTAGGTGGATTATTTACCACTTCACCACCTGGGAAGGGCATAATTTAGATTAATTGTCTTAAATCACTGCCTACTGTATTCCTCCAAATGCTGCCACTCCAATCTGCTTGTCACCTCAGAGATGTTAAAAAAAAAAATAGCATTTGTTTAAGCAGTTGTTTTTAAAACACTTTGTGTATAAATTAGCAGATTTAATTTTAAACTGTGAAGCAATGCTATGATGTAGGTATTATGTGAAAAGTAAATAATAGCTGTTTTATAAAAAAGAGAAAGAAAATCTCAGAGTATATCGCTAGATAACAAATTCTGTTCTGCTAGATTCTGGTAAATTTTCAAGATTCTATTCCATTTCACATCCTTCAAGAAATCAACCATGACAGCCCTAGTTCACAATGCTTTGTTGGGTCTTGGGGCAGGAGGAGGGGGGAAGAAAAAATCTGTAGAAAAGAGGATTTAGTCTTTATCCAAATATTGCTTCTTAGCTTTGATTATGTTTTATATCTGCATCCCCTTTCTATCTATCTAATGAATGCTTAGGATATGCCATATTTCCAAACATCTGATAAAGAAAAGAACTGTAATATTTATTCTTTGATTTTTGGACCAGAGAGGAGCACATAACATAAAATTATGAAAAAATACACATCATTTAAATAGGTTTTGACTCAAATGCTCAGCAAGGACCTAGAATTCCAGAAAGCCCAGGCATTTGTGGGTGTACTCCTACCATGCTTGTCTTTACCTAGGGTATATTTCAGTATCTGACTGTATTTGCTAAAATATGCATAATCTCTGCTTTATACCAACAGTGTGATTTTCAATAGTTTTCCTTTTAAGGTATTTTTCTATTTGGCTATCAGGACAGTTTTTCCATAATTAGTCTACAACATTCACTTGCTTAAATCACTTCAGTGGTCCCCTGGAGATTAGGGAATAGCTCAAATTCCTCATTTCATCATCCACAGAACTTGCCCTTCTCAAACGGGGTAATATAATTTCACGGTTCTCTGCTTTTTTCCTGTGCCCAAGACACTTCTTTCTTAACTTTCTAAACTTTATCTATTTTTTAAGAACAAACTCAACTGCCATTTCCTTTCCAAAGAACTCTGGACAAACTGTCCCCTGCTCTCTAGCACATTATGCCTTTATTATTTATCTTTACTTTTCCACACAGATTAACTCTGTTCTTGACACATCACCAGAGCCCAATAACTATGTATAGAATGAAAGTGAAAGCCATTCAGTCGTGCCTGAATCTTTGCAGCACAATGGACTATACAGTCCGTGGAATTCTCCAGGCCAGAATGCTGGAGTGTGTGGCCTTTCCCTTCTCCAGGGTAACTTCCCAACCCAGGAATCAAACCCAGGTCTCTCACATTGCAGGCAGATTCTTTGCCAGCTGAGCCACAAGGGAATATATTATCTGTATATATTATGTATAGAATAATATAGTATGTATATAATACATAATTAAGCACATATATTATGTATAGAATATGTATAGAAATATGTATAGAATAAGTGAGTAAATTAACTAACTCATTAATTCACAAGGTAAACAACTAACTAATTAAGCTTTCTTCCCTCCTCTATCTCATTTCATTTCCTATGGAATAATTTATTTAATTCAAAATGAACTCTGAAGCTCTTTTCAGTGACGATATTCTAAGTGTCAATAATGAAATAATATACGTGTGGTATAATCATTGTTTCCAGAGAGCATTGCAAAATTTGGGTATGTTTTGTAGGTAAATATAGATTTGCCAAAGTCAAGTAACTTGGGGAAGGTTGGCATGCCCCCCTCCCTCGCCTTTCAATGTCTCCTCAAACACGCACATTAACACGCACAATACTAGATTAGGAAAACTGCGACAAAATAGGTACAGCTTTTCGGCGGGGTGGAGAATTAATTTTTAGCAAAATCTGACTAGCACCTGGCTTCCTGAATACCAGTTTAATACTATTACCACTGCTTAATGAAGATTGGATGTGCACTTATATGCCACCTACTGTAACATATAGTAGTGAGAATTTACTTAATGCTTAGGTGTCCATCTAGACTTTGTACCTTGTGAGAGTAGGAATGGTTCCAACAGTTGGCATATCTGAAATATTTGTATCTAAAAGCATCTCCTAATTTAACATGTTTAGAGGCATGACAGTTTGAACGTTTTACATTGTTTAAATATTTTAAGTTCCCTTCCCTTGACGATATTTCTTTACCCTCATGTCTCCTGGGAAACATGTAGCAAAATCATTTCTGTTTGCATGTGAAGAAAATTGCCAGAAAAATTAAAAGATTTTTCAGTGATGATATAACATATATAGCAGAACGAGGTATTGGACCGTGATCGTGAGGTCCTTTCCTTTCCTGAGGTTTTCACATACACAGACCTAGGATTTGATTCCTCCATATAAACTTTAAAATGAAGCATGACTCCAATGATAGTGGATTAAATTTAACATGGAACAAAAATTATCTTTACCACATATTTACTATGTGTGGTGTTATTTACTCACTCCTGTAGATTTTTCTATCTGACACCAGCTTTTACTTTGTCTAAAGAATTACATTTAATATGTTTAATATTTTTACTGCAGATCTGTTGACAGTGAATTAATGTCTGAAAAAATCTTTTTCTTCATTTATGATGTTTTCTTTGCAGACAAAATTTTATTTGAAGGTCTTTTCTCCCCCAGTACTTTAAATATGTTTGTCTTCTGACTTGCAGAACTTCTGACAAGTTGGCAAAAAAAAAAAAAAAAAGTATATCCTTATCCCTCCCTGTTTAATATGCTCTCTTTTTTTTTTTATTGAGGCTTAAGATTTCTCTCATTACTCTTTTTTTTTTAGCATTTTTAATATGATGCGTGTTGTTTTGTGACTATTGGGGAGTTTATTCTGTGTATATTTCATATAACATTGTGAATGTGTGCATTTATAATTTTATAATTTTTAAAACTTCTGTGACCATTGTTCCTTGAACTTTTTTTCCTGCACCTCAGTTTACTTTTGTGACACAAAGTGTTTATATATTTAACTACTTTACACTGTCTCTAGTTCACTGAAACTCCTTTTTTTTTTCCTCCTTGTTTCCAGTTTTTTTTACTTTATCGTTTTGTCTTCAATTTTATCACTCTTCTCTTCTTTGGTGACTAACACTATTAAATTCATCCATTACAGTTTCCATATTAGATGGTATTTTTTCAATGTCTAAAAATTTATTTCTTCTTCTTATATATTCAGTTTTTCTTCTCAAAACAGGATTTTCTTTAAATCCTTGAACATATTTATAATATGTATTCTTTTACCTTTTTCTTTCATATTTCAGTATAGCCAATTAACAAAATTGAGATAGTTTCAGGTGAAAAACAAAAGGAGTGAGACATTTTATATATATATATATATATACGTATCCATTCTCCCCCAGACTCCCCTCCCATTCAGGCTGTCACATAATGTTGAGCAGAGTTCCCTGTGTTATACAGTAGGTCCTTGTTGGTTATCCATTTTAAACATAGAAATGTGCTCAGTTCAGTTCAGTTCAGTTGCTCAGTTGTGTCCAACTCTTTGGGACCCCATGGACTACAGCACATCAGGCTTCCCTGTCCATCACCAGCTCCTGGAGCTTACTCAAACTCATGTCCATCAAGAGGGTGCTCCCATCTAATCATCTTGTCCTCTGTCATCCCCTTCTCCTTCTGCCCACAATCTTTTCCAGCATCAGGGTCTTCTCGAGTGAGTCAGTTCTTTGCATCAGGTGGCGGTGTGTACATGTCATATAATATCTGGTTTAAATTCTCTGCCTCTTCATTCCATAATCAGTACAGTTCAGTCACTTAGTCGTGTCCAACTCTTTGCGACCCCATGAATCGCAGCACGCCAGGCCAACCTGCCCATCACCAACTCCTGGAGTTCACTCAGACTCACACCCATAGAGTCAGTGATGCCATCCAGCCATCTCATCCTCTGTCGTCCCCTTCTCCTCCTGCCCCCAATCTCTTCCAGCATCAGAGTCTTTTCCAATGAGTCAATTTTTCACATGAGATGGCCAAAGTACTGGAGTTTCAGCTTTAGCATCATTCCTTCCAAAGAAATCCCAGGGCTGAACTCCTTCGGATTGGACTGGTTGGATCTCCTTGCCATCCAAGGGACTCTCAAGAGTCTTCTCCAACACCACAGTTCAAAAGCATCAATTCTTCGGCACTCAGACTTCTTTACAGTCCAACTCTCACACACATACATGACTACTGGAAAAACCATAGCCTTGACGAGACGGACCTTAGTTGGCAAAGTAATATCTCTGCTTTTGAATATGCTATCTAGGTTGGTCATAATTAATATTTTTGTTGGTTTCAAATGACTACTTTTCCTTCCGCATTTTTACTGAATACCAGATTTTAATTATTTTAATGTTTTTTGAGTATTCTATTTGGTTGCATTACTTTAAAGAGCATTGGTCTGCGTCCTAGTAATCTTTGAGGCTCATGTTAACTTTTGAGTGCAAGTCTAGAGTAGTCATACTCTGGAGTAATTTAGCCTACTCCTAAGTGCCGGGAGCCAGCACGGGAGATCCCACCTATGACAAGGTCATGCAGAGAGGCCTGATGGGCAAGGCAAGTCAGGTCTTAAGGGGTCCTTTGTCTGAGCATCTACCCTGAAACCAAAATCTGTCTGTTTACTGTCTGGTATACTATACTCTTTTGATATTACCACCTTTTCTCTGGAAAGAGTTAACTCAGAGCTCCAGTCAGTCTCCTGCATATAAAAAGAATGTCTCGGCTTAAACCCCTCTGATAGTTTTCTTACTTACCTAACTGGTCTGTCCAGACGTTACAACTTGTGAATTGTTTACAGCCCCCCAACTGAGAGAGGCACAAAGCTTAAAGCATCTTAAAGATACAGAGCCTTTTCTAAAGAGCTAAAAATTATATTGGTGATGGGTTTCACTGTTGAATCAATGGCTGCTGCCAGGCCTCCATATTCTTTATCTTTTAGGCACCTGTATTAATCAATGTAATTGGGATATAGAAAAAGGAATATAGTAGTTTTGATGTTAGCAACATTAGACTTTTGAGTTAGTTACTTTTCTCTCTGTTATAAATCACTGTACTTCTTTCATTGTTATAAATTGTTGTGTCCTTGCTAAGTAAGAATGTAACTTTATTTAGTGCCTTCTGAGAGTGACACCAGACTTTGGGAAGAACAACACTGTTATGGCAAATAAGTCTTTTGGTTGACAAACCCTTATCAGAAAAGGGCCGTAAAATGTTAATTGGCCTTCTGTCCAGAAGATGATGTAAATCACCTAAGACTTGTGTATACAACTAGGTATGCAGAGAGAAAGCCTTGTCTCGATAAGTCAGGGCTGCTGACGCTGCATAACTTTGTATTATCCATTGATCTCTATGTACAAAAAACAGTATAAAAGACCTTTCTGTACAATAGAGGATGGGCCAGTCACTGGAAAGACTGGTTTCCCTCATGTCTTCTTTACTCTATTTTCTGACTGAATTCCCATCTGGGGTGTGGAGGCTCGCCGTGTCTACTTACTTGCTCTGGCTTCTAAGATCCATGAGAGAGGAGCCTAAGGTGGAGCACCCTCCACTATTCAAATGGGCACCGGTGGCCTGATGTAGATGCAAACCTCTTGACTTGAGGTTTTATTAGCTTTCCACGTAAACCAAGTTATTCAGCCTCTTTTCTCCACTAAATTTTCCTATTATACTATTTCTTCCTAATCTCTTTTAAAATTTCTAAATAAATAAGTTTTTCCTCACCACGCTGTCCCCACTTCGAATTATCCTGGACACACCAGGGTTGGACCCCGGCACCTAAGGTAGACCCTCTTTGGGCCTCTCCTGAGCCTCATGTATCCAGTGAGGTTTCTGGACCCACTCTTTTTCTGTATGGAATCTAGAGGCTTCTTATCTTAATGCTCCCCTCAGCAGCGTCTTGACTAGCCATGTAGAATTTCACTCAGTGACTCTAAGGAACCTTTTATAATTTCTCTTCTTTTTTCCATAATTCTCTCTTTGCCAGTCTGTTCCTTAAATTCTAGTCTGTTTGAATTCTACCTGTTTCTTCTATGTAAGATGAAAAAAAAAAATCTATGGATATTTGGATATTTCTTTGCTCTGCAGAATGAGGAAGGTATTCTACGTCAATCACTGTCACAACTAAACTTTGGAAAGGAGATTGCTTTGAGTTCTAAATTTCTAAGTGATAGTCTCTGTACAACAAGGGTGAAATGGATGTTCAGGAGAATCTGAAATTATGAAATTCTTTTTTGCTAACTTTTGTTTCTTCTGTTGCCTCTTTTTGAATAAAATTAACTTTTTAATGATTGCCTATGCTTTGAAGCAGCAGTACTATAAATCTTTTAGGTATTGTTAACTCATACTTTAAAAAGTCTTTTTTGAGACTGAAGTCAGACTATCTGTTTGACATTCATAAGGAAGGTTTTAGAAGGAAAAACTATCAACAGTTGGATTAGCTCTATGTAACAATATATTCTAGATGATAATCCAAATTTACAAATGAATTTTGGCAGTGCTTGCAGCCATTTGGATTAGGTGTATGAAATTGTACTTGTGGGCAATTTGAGAACTTTGAATGCTGTAATACATAAATAAGATTAGTTTCATCTAGGAAACTTCATTAATAAAATACAGGATTTATGAGCACAGTGTGTAAGGACTCACTTCTGCTTTAGGAATTCTAATAGTTTGTTGGTTTAAGTTGCTGCATTTTGAGGACTTCCCTGGTGGCCTAGTGGTTAAGAATCTGCCTTCCAATGCAGGGGATGAGGGATCAATCCCTGTTTGGGGACCTTAGATCCCATACACAGCAATTAAGACCCACAGCAGCCAAAATAGGAGAAAAAAAAATCTAATAAATAAAATGCAATATTTTCTTCTCCCTATGTATCAGTTTTCAATTTGCCAGCAACTATTTTTTTTAAAATATCATTTTTCTATTGTAAAAGCAAACTATTTGGCATCATTGTATATTTGCCACATTGGCCTTTTACTTCTTTATCTTTGAAAATATATAAAATAAGGGAACATAAGCTAGATTTATGGTTTGTGCTCAGTTTAGTGTCTGTGGGCATGTCTCTTAACCTTTCTCAACACATTCTTCTTAAAAGGAGATTAACCTATAACTCACAGAATTTGCTATCATCATCTATAACAGAAAATGTGAAAGAATTCTATCAAGAAAGTATTTTTCATTAGTTATTGGTTGTATAAATAAAGATTAATATATTTAACCATCTTCTCAAGAATGAGTGGACTGAGGGCATAAACCCTGAATCAGCACTTTAATATAGTTGTACCATTCCCCATGCTTGGCTTCACAAATCCCATAGATTCATGAGCATAAAAAGAGACAACTGTATACACTCTTGCCTCCTGAAGGATGAGCCCCAGATACTTAAGGCTGTACACTTAAGTACACTTCAGTCTGTGGTTACTTTGAATTCACTTAGCTTTCTGAATAGAGTCCAGTCCCTTTTAACTCACTAGTCTCATAGATGGAAAATAAAAAGAAAGAACAAGGCGACAACATTCAAAACACCAAAGAAAAATAGAAAATATTTCAAGACACATGGAACTTTCGAAAACTTTTGATCACTCTGCTGAAGGCTCCAGTCCCTGGCAGGAAGACTCAAGATGATAAGAACAAGTAGTTCCTGACATTAGCCACCTAAAGCTGCCAGATCTACCTCTGTCATGTCTAGAGAGAGGGATAAAATCCATATCCAAATACAAATTTGAGTAAACTCCTTAAAAATAGAAGTTTCAAGGCAAGGAATGGTAGGTTTTTTTTCAATTCCCCTCAGTCAGTCACTTCAGTTCAGTTGCTCAGGCGTGTCTGACTCCACAATCCCATGGACCACAGCATACCAGGCCTCCTGTCCATCACCAACTCCCGGAGCTTACTCAAACTCATGTCCATTGAATCGATGATGCCATCCAACCATCTCATCCTCTGCCGTCCCTTTGTGNAGAGAGGAGCCTAAGGTGGAGCACCCTCCACTATTCAAATGGGCACCGGTGGCCTGATGTAGATGCAAACCTCTTGACTTGAGGTTTTATTAGCTTTCCACGTAAACCAAGTTATTCAGCCTCTTTTCTCCACTAAATTTTCCTATTATACTATTTCTTCCTAATCTCTTTTAAAATTTCTAAATAAATAAGTTTTTCCTCACCACGCTGTCCCCACTTCGAATTATCCTGGACACACCAGGGTTGGACCCCGGCACCTAAGGTAGACCCTCTTTGGGCCTCTCCTGAGCCTCATGTATCCAGTGAGGTTTCTGGACCCACTCTTTTTCTGTATGGAATCTAGAGGCTTCTTATCTTAATGCTCCCCTCAGCAGCGTCTTGACTAGCCATGTAGAATTTCACTCAGTGACTCTAAGGAACCTTTTATAATTTCTCTTCTTTTTTCCATAATTCTCTCTTTGCCAGTCTGTTCCTTAAATTCTAGTCTGTTTGAATTCTACCTGTTTCTTCTATGTAAGATGAAAAAAAAAAATCTATGGATATTTGGATATTTCTTTGCTCTGCAGAATGAGGAAGGTATTCTACGTCAATCACTGTCACAACTAAACTTTGGAAAGGAGATTGCTTTGAGTTCTAAATTTCTAAGTGATAGTCTCTGTACAACAAGGGTGAAATGGATGTTCAGGAGAATCTGAAATTATGAAATTCTTTTTTGCTAACTTTTGTTTCTTCTGTTGCCTCTTTTTGAATAAAATTAACTTTTTAATGATTGCCTATGCTTTGAAGCAGCAGTACTATAAATCTTTTAGGTATTGTTAACTCATACTTTAAAAAGTCTTTTTTGAGACTGAAGTCAGACTATCTGTTTGACATTCATAAGGAAGGTTTTAGAAGGAAAAACTATCAACAGTTGGATTAGCTCTATGTAACAATATATTCTAGATGATAATCCAAATTTACAAATGAATTTTGGCAGTGCTTGCAGCCATTTGGATTAGGTGTATGAAATTGTACTTGTGGGCAATTTGAGAACTTTGAATGCTGTAATACATAAATAAGATTAGTTTCATCTAGGAAACTTCATTAATAAAATACAGGATTTATGAGCACAGTGTGTAAGGACTCACTTCTGCTTTAGGAATTCTAATAGTTTGTTGGTTTAAGTTGCTGCATTTTGAGGACTTCCCTGGTGGCCTAGTGGTTAAGAATCTGCCTTCCAATGCAGGGGATGAGGGATCAATCCCTGTTTGGGGACCTTAGATCCCATACACAGCAATTAAGACCCACAGCAGCCAAAATAGGAGAAAAAAAAATCTAATAAATAAAATGCAATATTTTCTTCTCCCTATGTATCAGTTTTCAATTTGCCAGCAACTATTTTTTTTAAAATATCATTTTTCTATTGTAAAAGCAAACTATTTGGCATCATTGTATATTTGCCACATTGGCCTTTTACTTCTTTATCTTTGAAAATATATAAAATAAGGGAACATAAGCTAGATTTATGGTTTGTGCTCAGTTTAGTGTCTGTGGGCATGTCTCTTAACCTTTCTCAACACATTCTTCTTAAAAGGAGATTAACCTATAACTCACAGAATTTGCTATCATCATCTATAACAGAAAATGTGAAAGAATTCTATCAAGAAAGTATTTTTCATTAGTTATTGGTTGTATAAATAAAGATTAATATATTTAACCATCTTCTCAAGAATGAGTGGACTGAGGGCATAAACCCTGAATCAGCACTTTAATATAGTTGTACCATTCCCCATGCTTGGCTTCACAAATCCCATAGATTCATGAGCATAAAAAGAGACAACTGTATACACTCTTGCCTCCTGAAGGATGAGCCCCAGATACTTAAGGCTGTACACTTAAGTACACTTCAGTCTGTGGTTACTTTGAATTCACTTAGCTTTCTGAATAGAGTCCAGTCCCTTTTAACTCACTAGTCTCATAGATGGAAAATAAAAAGAAAGAACAAGGCGACAACATTCAAAACACCAAAGAAAAATAGAAAATATTTCAAGACACATGGAACTTTCGAAAACTTTTGATCACTCTGCTGAAGGCTCCAGTCCCTGGCAGGAAGACTCAAGATGATAAGAACAAGTAGTTCCTGACATTAGCCACCTAAAGCTGCCAGATCTACCTCTGTCATGTCTAGAGAGAGGGATAAAATCCATATCCAAATACAAATTTGAGTAAACTCCTTAAAAATAGAAGTTTCAAGGCAAGGAATGGTCGGTTTTTTTTCAATTCCCCTCAGTCAGTCACTTCAGTTCAGTTGCTCAGGCGTGTCTGACTCCACAATCCCATGGACCACAGCATACCAGGCCTCCTGTCCATCACCAACTCCCGGAGCTTACTCAAACTCATGTCCATTGAATCGATGATGCCATCCAACCATCTCATCCTCTGCCGTCCCTTTGTGCTTCTGCCTTCAATCTTTCCCAGCATCAGGGTCTTTTCCAATGAGTCAGTTCTTCACATTAGGTGGCCCAAGTATTGGAGTTTCAGCTTCAGCATCAGTCCTTTCAATAAATATTCAGGACTTATTTCCTCACTCAGAGAATACCATAATTAATAATGAGTTAGGGAGATCCTCTCAGTGTTGAGTATAGTGTCATATGTAGCTTTGAGACATACACAGATACTAGAATGCATGAAACTTAGGCATATTTGATAATTGATAACTCTTAAGATGGACACATTATTCTAACACCATTCTAGATTTTCATTTACTGGTTTATTTTTGTTTGTTTGATTTTTGACTTTTGGAAAATTCCTTTTTTTCATCTACCTAGAATTTATTACTTAGAAGAGCTTAAACTGATTTCCCCTGACACACCCCCACAGTGGATATTCAGCTAACTCAAAACCTTTTATTCAGTAATTTATCCTTCACTACTTGGTTGAAATATGGCTATTTCATACATATTATATTACTGTTGCATACATCTTACATATGGGTCTTACTATGCATAAGTTCAGTTCTCTAACCTTTCATTTCATTGACATGTTGGTCATATCTGTAACAAATCACATTCATTAATTAATTGTTTTAATATATAATATGTAGTAAGGAAAACCCATTTTCCTATTCTTCTTTCTTGAAATTACCTTGACTAGTCTTGCACATTCATGAATCCTTATGAATTTTAATATCAGCTTCTCAAGATCTATACATATCTGACTTCTTAAGATGAAGGGAATAATAAACAGCTTCCACATTTGGAATAAAGAAACTACTTTAAATCTGTGTGCAATTTGATAAACATTCTCCAAATCATTACTTTGTATCAGGTATTTTGTTAGACATGAGTGCTAAAATAATTAATTCAATAAGAAAGCCTCTTGCCCTTACAAGACTTTAATCTTACCAGGAGGGTATAGAAACATAAGACACTGATTGCTCTAAAAGCATTGTCTGCAGTTACTTTCTGGGAGGTGTTGTCTATCATTCCTTGCATTGTGAACCATGGTCATTCTCTCAATCATGAAATTGGGCTTTGCTTTTTAGCTTTTTCTTATCAAATTATATTTCATACTAAGCTTACACATGTGTGCACTGTTTATCTTTCCTTAAGAAATGTGTTGTGTGCCTTCTATGTAGTTGGGTTGGGAGTGATCCATTTCCTCTAGGATCTCAGACAGGGAGACACATAAAGTACAGTTCAGAAAATACTGTGAAAGAGAATGGAATGAGCACCACACAGTGTGGGCAGAACATTGAATTATAGAGACTGAGGACTTCCTCTCAGACTGCTGAGTTTGAACCCCTACTCTCCCACATACCAAGGTGGAAGCTTGAAGATGCTACATATGTTTCCTGAGTCTCAGCTTTGTCATCTTTAAAATGAGGCTGATGATAGAACCTTCTACATAGATTGCGATGATCCACACGAAATCTTTAGAACAGTCACAGAATAAGTGCTCAAAGAATAATAACTATTATTATTATCTTTATTGGGCTTCTCAAATAGCTCAGTGGTAAAGAATCCACTTGTAATGCAGGAGATTCGGGTTGGATCCCTGGGTGGGGAAGATCCCCTGGAGAAGGAAATCGAAGCCCAGTCTAGTATTCTTGCCTGGAAAATCCCATGGGCAGAGAAGCCTGGTGTTGGCAGAGTTGGACATTACTTGGAGACTAAGCAACAACAATTATTGTTATTAATGATTAGAGAAATTTTTTCAAGGAGACGATTATTTGATGTGAATTGTTAGAAGAATGAAGAATGAAAATCTAAGGGAGTAATTGTATCAATTACATTGCTAACCATTGGGCTCAGTCGAATATCAAAAGCCACCAAAACTGTATGTGGTGGCTATTGTGATGCAAATTTTCACTATGAGGAAAGAAGCCCAAAGAAGTTAAGAAACTTTCTCAGAAGTATTGTTCAGTAAGAAGCAATTGTGGAAATCAAGTGTTACAGTTCCGATTTCACAGTGTGTGTCTATTACTCTAAAGAGGGATGCCTGCTCCCTGCCCATTATCTACTTATAATAAGATGTGAGTTACTAGGACTGTGAAGGCAGTGCATGTGCAAAAGCAGAATCTGAGCTTTTCTGTGCCCACTCATCTAAATGCCTTTTGTTCTGATTGCACCATCTTTATAACTGGTAACGGAAGAGAAAGGGAAATATATTCATTTCAATTTTATTTTAAAGGAATGTTACAGTAGGTTAGGTTAGCGAGGAGAATTTTGCCTTTTGACCAGTGTAACTGGAGAATTTTAATAGAAAAGTCTTTTTGAGAACACCTCCAGGCTTCAAGTAGCAAAACTAGAATACAGTCACTTCTCTCAATATGTGTTTAGGGACTGCAAGAAAATGAAAATTTCTACCCAATAAAAAGCTCAGTTTGAATTATTGATGGTCTCACACTCTTTCTGGGTTTTCCAACATGCAAATCTGAGTCACATGCAAATTCGGTGATGTTAAAAATCATAGTATGCCATTTTAGAAAAGGAGTGAACACTGAGTTTCTGAGTTCATGATAATTGAATTTTAAGCATTCTCTGATTTTTTTTTCCTTATCTTAAAGTTTCATATTCATATCCTGTGGCCATCTGCAGTCTCAATGTAACAATCCATCAGCTTGATTTTAAACCTATTCTATCCATGCCTCAAGCATAAAGCATGCCTGTCTACTGTGTCGGCTCAGAGAAATATTTACTTTGGAAAAAGCTAACTAGATCCTGTCCATTATTTGTGAAGGATAACCCCTGGCCATGCACTTGACCTTAAGAAAGACCTTGAATTGCTTTTTCTGGGAGGGCATTATTTGAGGCTAATTTTCACTTTTGTATATTATTACAGTATTTTCATTACCTGAAAATTACTCTGAAAATACCTGGAAGAGAAATCAGTTCCATGATAAAGTATTTTTCTCCACAACAAGGAAGATGATTATTTGTCCACAGGTCTACAATATAATTTGGTTTCATAACAGGATACACATATAATTTCATAAAAATCTGCATTGCATTTGCAAAATTATCAGGGAATTGTATGATTTCTTACTTCACTGAATTTTAAACTATAGGCAAATCAGTATTTTATTATCATCTGCTTTACAATTAACACCCTACATGCAGGTCTGCAAAGGAGACACAGATGTAAAGAGCAGACTTTTGACTTCATGGGAGAAGGCAAGGGTGGGATGATTTATAAGAGTATCTTTGAAACATGTACATTACCATATGTAAAACAGATCACCAGTGCAAATTTGATGTGTGAAACAGGGCACCCAAAGCCAGCATTCTGGGACAACTCAGAGGGATAGAGTGGGGAGGGATATGAGAGGGGGTTTCAGGATGGGGAGACACGTGTATACCTGTGGCCAATTCATGTCGATGTATGGCAAAAATCATCATGATATTGTCAAGTAATTATCCACCAATTAAAATAAATATTTTTTAAAAAGAGCAGTAAAATAAAATAAAATAAAAATGAAGAGATTAAAAAAAAAAAAAAGTGTTCAAAAAGAATGACTCCATACAGCCCATTCTAAGACATCTGACCCAGCAAGTACATGCTCTTTCCCGAGAGACTTCTGTACCCAAATGACTTACCAGTTAAAAGTTGAATGTGCTAACAACATTTTGTTTCAGTTTTTAAATATTACTTTTTTCTTTGTATTTAGAATATTTTATTCACAAAATTTTGCTATTTGAATATTACATAAATTTTCCAGGATCCAAATTCAACATTAGCCCCAAGCCCAAATTGCCACTTCTTCGGCACCTGGCTTCTAAGGTCATTCTGCTCTTTGCGTCAAAAGGCAAAAGGAAGCCATTTATGGATCAAGTCTGGAAGTTGTGTGTGCCTATATTCCCTTGTTGACAAAACAGCTAACTCTTAGAGAAGCTGGAAAATGTAGACTCCCTGTGTGATCAGAAAAAGATAAAAAGAAAACAAGGATTGTTGATCAGCAAGCATCCTTTGCTTGGCACCCAAGAAAATAGATAGAACACTGTAAACATATATGTGCCTCACCAAAGCCATTAAAATCATGGCATATACTTGAAATTTTACTGAACTCATGAAAAACACTTAAAGTAGCCTGAAAATGTCGTTAGAACAAGGTCCAGGTAAAATAAACATACCAGGTACAATAATCACAAATCAGATCTGGAATTTTGTATTTAAGAAATTTAGAAAGTTAAAACAACTGTGAAAAATAATATATTATCTAAGAATATATCTCCTCTGTGGATCTTCCCTGTAGCTCAGACAGTAAAGAATCTGCCTACAATGCAGAAGACGGGGTTTGATCCCTGAGTTGGGAAGATCCTCTGGAGAAGGGAATGCCAGTCCACTCCAGTATTCTTGCCTGAAGAATCCCAAGAACAGAAGAGTCTGGTAGGCTACAGTTCGTGGAGTCACAAAGAGTTGGACATGACTTAAGTAAGTAACACTACACTACACTACACTACAAGAATATATATTGAAATATATCTGAACCCCTTTCCTAAATAGGAGAAATTAACATAACATTGTAAATCAATTATTCTTAAGTAAAATAAGTGTTTAAAAATAATAATAAAACAGTAGACTTACAAGGAAATATGAACAAATCTGAATAATTTCCAGAGTTAATATCTAAAGACCATCTATTTGGAGGACATTGAGGAGAAATAAACAAGTGATTAACAGCTGAAGCATGGTTCAAAGGGCACATTTTCTAATGGGGAGATCAATATGTAAATAACAGAATCTATTATGAAGACCAGAGGAAATAACCTAGAGAGAATGAATCAAAATAGATGTAAAAGGATCTTTGACTTCTGCTGGGATCTAACTAACCTAGTTTGATTGCCTGACTCCTGGTCCACGCGGCGGTGATTTTCTCTGGCATTGTCAATATGACACTTTCAAGGGTCAGGTTCCATTAATGAACTTCTTCTCTATTTGCTGACACATCTGTCGGCATGCAAATGTCAACATCACTAACCCCCTTTCTTAATCTTCTATTCAAATTCAAAAATAAATTACCTGTTCTCTCTAGGGTCAAACTCCCATGTATCTTGGAGATGAGCAAGGATATTACTGAAAATAACAACTGGGTAAACCAATTGTGGAGAGTTGACTCATTGGAAAAGACTTTGATGCTGGGAGGGATTGGGAGCAAGAGGAGAAGGGGACGACAGAGGATGAGATGGCTGGATGGCATCACTGACTCGATGGACGTGAGTCTGAGTGAACTCCGGGAGTTGGTGATGGACAGGGAGGCCTGGCGTGCTGTAATTCATGGGGTCGAAAAGAGTTGGACACAACTGAGCGACTGAACTGAACTGAACTGAAACCAACTGGAGTGGTCTCTGGGGAAATGCACAATGCACTATTGTCTCTTAGATATACAGTCAGTAGTTTGTTCTTCTGCCCTTCTCATCTGTTCCATCAGCCTCCTCAGAAGGATGTCTCTCTGACTTCTTTGTTCACATTGACCACTCAGATCATGTGTTGGCCCATAGCATCTTTCTGTGATTAACAGAGTCACTTTTGTGCAGGATTTTGCTTTATATCATTTGTGGGCTATTTTTATGAATTGTAACATTATCAGATTTATCAGGACATAAAAGTCTCTACAAACTAGCTCCTGGTATCTTCTCCAGCTACATGTTCAGTACTTCAAACTTCCTGTACTTATGCACTTTGTTCCTTGTCAATTCCCTGTTCCCTTTACTGTGTTAATGCTTTATGTACCTAAAAAGGCCGCCCTACTTCACTCATCTTGAAACTTCATTATCTTCAGTCAAGTCTCAGCTTAAGCTCCTCTCCTGGGACAATTTCTCTAACATACACTGCTGACTTTATTTCACCGTATTGTATGTTGTCAGAGAATCTCGAGCACACTTCTTTTCTAGTGCAGGCTTCCGTATTTTTCTGTGCCTGTGACTATACACTAGTCCATGAGCTCTGAGGGCAGGAACTGTATTTTTTTTTTCCTATAATTTAGTCACCTGACAATCTAGGAACCCAATAAATTCCTATTCTACTGTAAAGCACAGGAAACTGTACTCAATATTTTATAACAACCTACAATGGAAAAGATTCCGAAAAATTATCTGTCTATATATACATACACACATATATATATACATACATATATACATACATGTACATGCACACACATATATACATATGTATACATGTCCATGGACATATACATACACATATACGTATATATCTCTATATGTTTATGTATATATATATGTACATGTATGTATATATACATACACATATATATATATATCTGTGCTGTATATTGGAAACTAACAGAATGTTGTAAATCAACTTTAATTCAATTACAAAAAATAAAAAAAGGAAAAAACAAAGAATCAAATGAGGAATCTATGCCTCCACTGAGAAGGACAAGCTGCACACACAAGAACAAGTCTTTCATTTGTTTATTTATATAGGTATTTAGTACCCATCCCCCATGCCAAGTGATGTACTTGGAAAGAAGAATAAAAAGGATGAGTAACATATGGTGCTTGATCGGGAGGATCTCACCTTCTTATGGAGAAGGAGACATGTGAATATCTTATTTCAGTGATGCTAAGGCAATATTGATCACAACATGTGCCATTATGTTTTGTGCTACTGAGACATATAAAATAATGCCAATGCAACCATGACACATTGCAGTTATGTAGATTTTTTACTGTCTTCTCTTTGAAAGAGCTTTTTAAGACTTACTCAAATTAAATTGGTTTGCTATTTGTAGTGGGAATTCCTAATAATCTACTTTCACAGCCTTGAGAAATTTCAAAGAAATAGCACCTGGAAAAACAGCAAATATTAAGAAATTATGTTAATGATTATCTTTCATGTTTTTCTTAAAAATAATCTCCTTGTTACAAACCCCAAGGCCAGACCCAGAAGGAAGCATGACTGGGATCATTAAAGCATGCATCTTGGAACACTGAGTTGGCGTCAGGCTTGAATGCTGCCCATGCACTTGCTAATTGTTCCCAAGACTAGTCCAGAAGGGAACGACCTGGGGTAAACACATGGAGATCTGGATTATGTCAGTGAAGTCCATGATATTTAGGAGTATGTGATTAACAAAACGTGTGTCTTGAGAAAAATAAGATTTGTGAAAGTCTTGTAGTCTGCACTTAGGAATAAAAGCTGGACTCAGAGTGGATTCTGCACCCCAGTCCAGTAGAGGCCACAGGTCCCCTGACCCATTGCACCAGATTTCATGTTCTGTCTTCATTCTTGTTGCTCACTGCCAGACTATTAGGGCAAGAGATTCTTTACCTTTCTTCACATGTGAAGTTTGATTCTTTTGAATCTCTTTTCAACTCAGAGAGGTCTAGCCTGTGTTTATTCAAGCAATGTCATCTTCTCTGCCCGATATAAGTATTGATAGCTGTTGCTGGACTTCTTAAAATAAAGCAGAAAGAATTAAAGTCCATTCAGCTAGATTTATAATGTTTACCCCTGCTTTCTGAATGTTGTCCAAAACTTCTGATTGTCACCTCCCTCCTGACCTCTCTACAGTTAATTTAATGGTAGGAGTCAAAAATATTTCCACATTCTGTTTCTGGAAGTTTCTTCTAAATTCTGATGGTGTGGGTTTTTATTTTTGTGAGTACACAGGCCATGGCACAGACATCATGACTGATATCTAATTGACAGCAGCTGTAAGATGACATTGATTAAAAGACATACTCCAAGTTCAGAGACGTGAAAATGTGAAAATCAGTTAGTCAATCAATCAGTCAATGACATTTTAAGACCAATAAAATAGAACATAATCTATCACACTACAGCTAAAATCATTATAAATACAACATATTACAAGAATACAGAAGATTATTTGATTACTTTTGCCAGATGAATCTAGGAAACCTCTCCATAGGTGCATAAATGGTGGTATTTAAAGCTGAATTGGTGATATTTGAATAAAAAGAATGCAGAATGAGTGTAACCTAATATGCATTGCTATGTCTACACAAGCCTTGTAGAAATAGATGACAAGTTTGACTTTCAGGAATCTAATGAGGTTCAAACAAAACAGGTGAAAAGTGTCATAAATATTTCATGAAAATAATCTTATCGTTAGGTAAAATGCACATATATTCAGTATCAACTACTGAAAATATTAAAGCTTAATGTCATTTTTGACAAAATGAATGTTTTATGACTAAGAATAATGTACAAAGGCACACATTTGTTTGCAAAAGATGCTAAATGTTTAATGGTATCAGTGAAGGTAACTGAAGCTATAATACAATTTGAGATGCATAAGATTTTAAAAGGAACAAATTTTAAATGTGTTTATAGTAAAATATATATATTATAAGTCTTCAGTTCAGTTTAGTTCAGTTGCTCAGTCGTGTCTGACTCTTTGCGACCCCATGAATCGCAGCA
>SJYA01001704.1:872493-919695 GCA_006410615.1 Neotragus moschatus | reverse complement strand
TTGAGCATTACTTTACTAGCATGTGAGATGAGTGCAATTGTGCGGTTTAGAGCATTCTTTGGCATTGCCTTTCTTTGGGATTGGAATAAAAACTGACCTTTTCCAGTCCTGTGGCCATTGCTGAGTTTTCCAAATGTGCTGGCATATTGAGTGCAGCACTTTCACAGCATCATCTTTCAGGATTTGAAATAGCTCTATTGGAATTCCATCATCTCCACTAGCTTTGTTCATAGTGATGTTTTCTAAGGCCCACTTGACTTCACATTCCAAGATGTCTGGTTCTAGATGAGTGATCACACCATCGTGATTATCCGGGTCTTTAAGATCCTTTTTGTACAGTTCATCTGTGTATTTTTGCCATCACTTCTTAATATCTTCTGCTTCTGCTTAGTGAATATAATGAAAAAACAATATCCAAATGTATATATACTAATACTTCTATTGGCTCTGTAAGAAAAAATAATTGCAACAGAAATAGCAATAATAATTGTCATTTATTGAATGATTGATACATGCCAATGACTGTTGTAAGGACTTATATGTATTTAGCTCATTTAACCTCTGCCTTGAGGGTACTCATATTGTCCTGGTAGTAAAGATGAAGAATAAGATGTCTAATGGAGCCAGGTCATCTAAGCCCAGAGAGTGAGATGTTAATAGGGCAGTCATGTGGGATTCTCTGTGACCCCATGGACTGTGTAGCTTGCCAGGTTCCTCTGTCCATGGATCTCCCCAGGCAAGAATACTGGAGTGGCTTGTCATTCTCTTCTCCAGGAGATCTTTCCAACTTAGGGATGGAACCCAGGTCTCCTCCATTGCAGGCAGGTTCTTTACCATATGAGCTTTGGGGGAAGCCTGCCAAGGAGCCTCGAATTAGAGAAAAAACAGCTGGTCAGAGGGCAGTGCATGTAGGGTTTGTGAAGCCCAGCTCATGACCCTGGGCCTCCAAGTCAAATGACTCTATATTCAAGGCCTCTGTACACTGTTGAGTGACAGTTTATTTTCCACAAAAACACAAAATATATTCCAATGTAGCTTTTTAGTCCCTTGAACTTTCCTGAACTGTTTCTCTGGGAGAAACCTTTGCCAAATCTTGCCAGCATTTTAAATGATAAATGATTTAATGCTATTGGAAGCAAAATTCACTTAAAAAATCTACAGTTTGGAAGATGCTTGACATGACAAACATGAAAGTTTGAAGAATTAAACTACACAAACAAGGAAATTTCAGCCTCTGGGAGTGCTTGGGATGAAGGAATAAAAATGGCCAAATTGCAACAGAATTTTAAACTATTCTAACAGGTCTTATGAAGAATAAAAATAGAGATCCTTGTGTCAGTAGATTTATTTTATCTTATTTTTATTTTTGAATGTGCACAATTCCTGGTGGCAGGTAAACTAATATAGTCAGGGCAGTATACATTCCACAGAGCATATTGTTTATAGTTTATGACTTATCCCCCCAGAACAGTAGCAAAAGGATTCACAAAAATATGTGTTTAATAAAAGAACATGTTCCCTTCCATCTGGATATTTTAAAGGCCTCAGAAATATTTGGTAGGAAGTACTGAGTTGAAGTAATCTAATAAAAATAAAACATGACCAGTTGTCACAGACCACATACCAGCGATAACCATTTCAAGAGGATTTTAAATTCTCTCACAAATGAGACTGGACTCCATCGAAGAGTAACGCATATTGTATGTGAGGACACGTTAGAAGTACACAAAAATTCCTTCTCAAGCTGAAGAATCTAGCATTTTATCAGAAATAAAGATATTACACCAACTAATGTTCAGATCATAAGAGCTTAAGCATGGGATTGCTTACAGTAGCTTTCAAATCAAGCTCTCAGTTTTGGAATTAATCGTGAAACAGGCAGTGATGGGGAGTGTGTGAGACAGACTAATCTTGATATTTTATAGATGTTTTGAAAATTAAAAATGGTTTTCCATGATAAAATATGTTACAAATGAGCTTATTTAAAAAACAGAAACAGACTCACATACTTATAAAACAGCCTTGTGGTTACCAAAAGGGAAAGAGGGGAAAGGACAAAGTAGGAGTTTGGGATTAATATATACACACCTCTTTATATAAAAGAGATAAACAACAATGTCCTACTGTATAACACAGGGAATTATATTCAATATATTGTAATAATCTATAATGGAAAAATCTGAAAAATAATATATATTATATATAAAGAATACATATGTAATACATATGTATGTATAACTGAATTACTTTGCTGTACACCAGAAACTAACACAACATTGTAAATCAGCTGTACTTCAGTAAACATTAATTAATAGGACTTTTCTACACATCTAAGTATGAATGTACTAAGTATTTGTGTCCTAATTCTTTAAAAAATATTTTGAGACCTGATATAATATATTGACTAAAAAGTATATATATATGTATATGATTTATAATCATATATTTGATCATAGATTTACACACACACACATATACATGGCCACTACCTGTGTCTCCCTCCATTAATACTTTCTCCTGTGGCCCAGGGTGCATCTTACCATTTTGCTGTATGAGACAAATGGACCCTATGGGAAAAACAAGAGTGTTTTTCTGGTTTAAATTCTGATTTAAATTGAGGCCATCCTACCTAAGTGATTTTAATCTCCCAAGTCACAATTTTCCCAGCTGCAAAATTAGCATATATTAAACAAGTCTGTGATGGATATTTTTATCAAGATAAAACTTTAAAAAATAGGAAAACTAGTCTGCATAGTGCCTAGCATGAAGAGTACCTTCAATAAATATAAACTATTCTTATTACTGTCACTTTACTTCCTAGCTGTGCACAGAAAATAAAGCAATGCTATGTAAACCTTACGTCTTCCCGGATGGCATTAGTGGGAAAGAATCCATCTGACAATTCAGTAGCTGCAAGAGATGCAAGTTCAATTCCTGGGTTGGAAAGATACCCTGGAGGAGGAAATGAAACCCCACTCGAGGATTCTTGCCTGAAAATTCCACAAGCAGAGGAGCCTGGTGGGCTGCAAAGAGTCAGGCACAGCTGAGGTACTGAACATATGTAAACACTAGGATGAATGTACAATGTACAACTCATAGAATAGGATAAAACAAATGACTTTTTTTTTTTTTGGTTCCTACACTTTTATTAGGGGTCATCTCACTCTACCCTTGGAGAGAAATATTAGTAGAAGCCACAGACTTTACTCATAATGCCAGATAACAGGGAGTCCTGGGCTCACACTGTCACAAAACCAAGTGAGAGTCCATCTATCCAAGGGAATGGTGCTCAGTATGACAGAACAAACCAGGGATACATATTTGCAACAACACATCAAAAAGGCATTGCTAAGTAAAAGAAGCCAGACACACAAAAATCACGCCCTGTGTTATTCACTTGTATGATTTTTTTTTTTCCCCTCCTGGGACAGGTGAACCAAAAGGGCCAGAAATCTGATCAGTAACTTTCAGGTGATGAACATGAACACTGAGTACACTGATACTTTGCGGTTACCCCAGAGGAGCAGGCTGCAACTTGGAAGATGATGAAAATGGTTTTATCTAATTTTGGTGGTGGGTACCCAAAAATATATATTTGACAAAATTCACTGAACTCTGTGCCTAAAAAGGGTGATTTTAGGTATATGTGTGCTCAGTGACGTCCAACTTTTTGTGACCCCATGGACTGCAGCTCACCAGGCTCCTCTGTTCCCAGAATTCTCCAGGTGAGAATACAGGAGTAGGTTGCCATTTCCTACACCAGGGGGTCTTCCTGACCCAGAAATATATAAACTATACTTCACTAATCCTGATCCCTCTTTCTCTTTCTCTCTCTCTCTCTCTCTCTCACACACACACACACACACACACACATATAGCCTTAGAATTATCATTCTCCAGATTTAGAAAAAGAATAAGAGAAGAATTTATGGATATGTTAAACTTCTTAACTGAATTAGTATCTTCATAATGATACAGAGAGATAATTCCTAGTAAGAATGCTTTAAAAGCTGTCAGAGATACGGTAAGTAGGCTTTTGAAGTTATAAAAGGTCTTACTTGAATGGACATTATGATCATAATATTATTGTTCATTCACTTTGATTACACTCATTTTTTAGAAGGGAGAACTGAGGCACAAAGGCATAGAAGTTAGACAGCTTGCCCAGGCTGCTTCACAGACGTGTGGCCAGGGCAGCTGCACAGGGCATCAAGCCCAGAGGGGCTCCACGCACAGGGGTCGATGTTCTGTGTGTCAGTTGTGATTCTACAATGAGAACTGGGGGTTGGAGACTACACTTACATAAGGTCTCCCCACCACCCCTGCCTTCCTGTTTTGGGTCCTCTGACCCTTCCAGGGGCCTGAGCATGAGTCCTGGAAGGTCAGGGTCAAGCATGTGTTCCCATGAGCAGTGTTAAGGGACAAGTCAGGGCCCTGGGTGAATGCCTTCACTCTCACAGCCATATTCCTGTACCTGAGGGAGTGAAACACTAAACAGAAGGAAAAAATCTAAGAAGAAGAATGGAAAAAATAAAAAGCTTTTCTTTCTTGCTATTTGAGTAAGACACCTGCATTTTCACTTTGCATTGGGTCCTGAAAGTATGGTGTTGACAAAGCCTCCACCCCATCCTTTTGGACAGAGGAAGAGAGGCACAGTCTGACAGCAGCCTCCTCCAAAGACAGTCATGCATGATTCAGAGTTCTTTTATTTATTTCCACCCTCTGATTCTTCTTATGTCCTTGATGTGTCTTTGAGGTCCAAGAGATGTGGAATTACTTCTTACAATGTACTTTGGTTCAGGAATTTCACATCTATAATCTTTGCTCTCTTGTTAAGATTTCCATTTTTATATCCTGTTTTAAAGTGTGAATTATTTTTTTCCTGCCTTTAACATGTTTTCTTCTTCAGCTCAACTTCTCATCCGGGAAAGCAATAGTTAGGTTTTGAATATCATTGGTGAGTTGGAAGTTGAAGCCCTGTCTTGAAAAGGTTATATTAAGAATAATTGATATCTGTCTTTGATGTCAAATAAAAATAAATATAGTAAGCACTTATGAAGTCCTAACTCTGTGCCAGACATCATCCTAAGTACATTGTATACTTTAACTCTCTACATCCTCACAGTGTTTTGATGAGGTGGAAATGATTATTACTGTTTTGGAAATGAGAAATTTGAAGCAGGGAGAGTTTAGTACATATCATCACATCAAAAAAAAAAGAAATCTAGCAAGTAGTCTAACCAGAAATAATATCAAAACACTTTACCTCCACACTCTGTACTCTTAATGACATGGACGCACTATAGTTGGAGGTACTGGAATTGTTACTTGCAGGGTATTTATCCTCTACCATTCATGAAGATTAATAAATATAATATCAATGTCTTCACTGAAGACTTGCTATACCAAGCCTCTTCCTTGCTTAGCTGCCTCAGTCATGTCCAACTTTTTGTGACCTCATGGACCATAGCCTACTAGGCTCCTCTGTCCATGGGATTCTCCAGGCGAGAATACTGGTGTGGGTTGCTCTGCCTTCCAAGCCCAGGGCCATGCTATTGGTGTTTTATAATGTAATTTTAAAAGCCATTGTCAGAATTAGATATTATCTCTAATTTGAAGATGAGGAAGTTGAGGTTTCAAAAGGAGGAGAACTCAAGCTTGTTCATTCATTAGCCCACTAAATGTGACAGCAATCCATCTGAATGCCAGGCCTGCATGAGGCCACACACTGCGGCACTGAAGAGCCCGGCATCCACCTCCATGACCTTCCCTACATCTGGCTCCTACCCCACTGCACTCAACGCTCACTGCCTCACTCCTGAGAGCCCACCCAGTATGTGCTTCTCTTTTCAATTCCACATTCAGTGATGTCGGATTGCTATCTTGAGTTTAGTCATGGTTGGTTATTTACGCTAAATAATCAACAAAGTCTGGAAACAAACCCCTTTGGAGAGCTGGCTTACCAACACAACACTGTATGACTTTACGCTAATTACTCAACCATTATGCATCTTCTCTGTTTACCACCATTTCCTGATCTACTCTTGGTTTTTATAATCCCTAAGCCCTTTCCCACTTGACTAGCAAATTACTCTCCATTGACTTTTTGTTCACACTTTGGTCCAACCCTGAATCTAGTCATCTCCCTGCTTCAGTCCACTTTTCACCCTTCTGTCGGAATCATTATTCTTTCTGTTTTGCTTTTCCTTGAAAGTGAAAAAGAAAATGTCATGAAGTTTGATGTGACAACATCCCCGTACCCACCGTGCTTCTTAACAAATGTATCAACAGAATTTATCATGAAATTGCCCCACATAAACTCTTCAGTGGTCCTCCATCCCCAGGAAATGAGATCAGCTCATCATGACATATAAATTCCCTTATGATCAGTTCCCTATCTCTCCATCAGGCTGATATCCTGATCAAACTTTCCAAACTCTGGAGACACCATTCCTCTGGAGTGGTACCACAGCAAGGGTCAGAGCTCAGACTCTAGAGACTGCCAGTCCTGGGCTGGATGTCCCAGTTTCTGCTGTGGTTCAGATGTGCAACTGGGAATTCATTATCCCAATGTTTCAATACCTTTGCCTACAGAATGGGGTAGCTAGCTTTTGTGAGGTTTATAAATGAATAAATTCCAGATGTTCAAGCTGGATTTAGGAAAGGCAGAGGAAACAGAGATCAAATTGCCAACATCTCCTGCATCACCAAAAAAGCAAGAGAGTTCCAGAAATACATCTATTTCTGCTTTATTGACTATGCCAAAGCCTTTGACTGNAGCCGCCGGCGCTCAAGTGAGCCGGCCCCGCAGCCGCCGGCGCTCAAGTGAGCCGGCCCCGCAGCCGCCGGCGCTCAAGTGAGCCGGCCCCGCAGCCGCCGGCGCTCAAGTGAGCCGGCCCCGCAGCCGCCGGCGCTCAAGTGAGCCGGCCCCGCAGCCGCCTGCGCTCCAGGAGGATTCCTATCTGACCAATCACCATTCATTTTTGCCAACATACACTCTACAGAGATATCTATTTATCTATTTCTTTCATACATTAATCATATACAATAGTTTTATTGAAATGTATTTGTATACCATAAAGTTTACTCATTTAAAATGCATGATTTAAAATCTGTGGTGTATTTACAGAGTTATGCAACAACACACAGAGTTTAGGATATTTTTATTCCTCAAAACACCTGATATCCATGAACAGTTTCTTCTCATTACTCCTTTGCATGTGTGCAGGTTAAGTCACTTCAGTTGTGTGTCCAACTCTTTGTGATGCTATGGACTGCAGCCTGCCAGGCTCCTCTGTCCATGGGATTCTCCAGGCAAGAACACTAGAGTGGGTTGCTGTGCCCTTCTCCAGGGGGTCTTCCTACCCCAGGACCAAATCCACATCTCTTATGTCTCCTGCATTGGCAGGTAAGTTCATTACCATTAGCACCACCTGGGAAGACCCATTGCCCCTTTACCTACCTCAAACTAGGTAAGCATGAATCAATGGTCTGTCTCTATAAAGTTACTTTTATTGAACATTTCATCCATGTTTCAGCATGAATCAGTTCATTTTTATTGTGAAAAAGATGTACAAAATATTATTGCCTTTTATGAATATATTAATAACATGTTTTACTTATCTGTGTATCCAGTTGTTGGACATGGATATTTTCACTTTTGGCTATTATGAATGATATTGTTATAAAAACTTATGTACACATTTTTGTGTAGACAAATTTTTCCAGTTTTCCTAGATCTATAGCTAGGAGAGGAAGTGCTCAGCAACACAGTAAGTCTATGTTTAGCCCTTTAAGTGATGGCAGATTGTTTTCCTGTTGCATCATTTTACATTCTGACCAAAAATGTATGAGGTTACCAATTTCTCCACACTCTTGCTGACACTTACTACTCTGTTGTTTTTGTGAGAATGGTCCTAGGGTCCTAGGTGAAACAGCATCTCATATGGCTTTGCTTTACATTTCTCTAATAGATGATGAGGTTGAGTATATGTTCACATACTTAATGGACATTTGGATATCCTCTTTGGAAACATGTCTATTACAACTCTTCGTTCATTTTTAAATAGGATTGTCTTTTTTATTATTGAGTTGTGAATGTTTTGTTTGTTTGTTTGTTTTTGGTATCCTGGAGTAAGGTCTCTTGTCAGATACAGGACTTGCAACTGTTTTCTTCCATTCTGTGGGTTGTTTTTTTTTTTAACTTATTGCACAAAGAGTTTAATTTAGATGATATTAGACAAACAACGGAGAGGCAATGGCACCCCACTCCAGTACTCTTGCCTGGAAAATCCCATGGACGGAGGAGCCTGGAAGACTGCAGGCCATGGGGTCGCTAAGAGTCGGACACGACTGAGTGACTTCACTTTCACTTTTCACTTTCATGCATTGGAGAAGGAAATGGCAACCCACTCCAGTGTTCTCGCCTGGAGAATCCCAGGGACAGGGGAGCCTTGTGGGCTGCCATCTATGGGGTTGCACAGAGTCAAACATGACTGAAGTGACTTAGCAGCAGACAAACAAACACACAAAGAACATTATATTGCTGAGTTATAGATGCTGGAAGATGGGGATACAATTAGGTTGAATTTTTGCTTATTTAGGTAGCTGTTTCCAGCATAAAATGCAATTAAAAGTTATAGCTCTCCCAAATCATTTAGTTCTTCTAAGATTATGATAGCCATGTTAAAGACCACAATGACCAGAAACTGAATGAAAATCTCCCTTTGGTTTGCTAATTAGAGCTATACATCTCAAATTTGCTGAAAGACAAGAGTTCTGAAATAACAGTTTATATGACTTGTTTCCACACTGGGAGCATAAGGTGTGAAAGTGAAAATGAAGGTGGATCAGTCGTGTCCGAGCCTTTGTGACACCATAGATTCTAGCCTGCCAGGCCACTCTGTCCATGGGATTCTCCAGGCAAGAGTACTAGAGTGGGTAGCCAGTTCCCTTCACCAGAGAATTTTCCCTACATACAGATCGAACCCAGGTCGCCCTCATTGTAGACAGATTCTTTACCCTCTGAGCCACCAGGAAACCCAAGAATACTGGAGTGGGTAGCCTATCCCTTCTCCAACAGATCTTCCTAACCCAGGGATGGAACCAGGGTCTCCTGCATCGCAGGTGGATTCTTTACCAGATGGTCTACTAAGGAAACCCATGAAGTGTGAAGTAATGCCAAATACAAAGAAGGTGGCACTAGTGGTGAAGAATCTATTTGCCAAAGCAGGAGATACAAGAGAACCAGGTTTAATCCTCTGGGTCAGGAAGATCCCCTGGAGAAGGAAATGGCTACCCAATCCAGTATTCTTGCCTTGGAGAATCCCAGGGACAGAGGGACTCTGGCAGGCTACAGTGCATGGGGCCACAAAGAGCTGAACATGACAGAAATGACTGAGTATACAAAATGGGGGGAATATTCCACCCCAGGAATCAAAGCCACATCTTGTATATCTCCTACATTGGTTCAGTTCGGTCCCTCAGTCCTATCAAACTCTTTGCAACCCTGTGGAGTGCAGCACAACAGGCCTTCCTGTCAACCACCAACTCCCAGAGTTTACTCAAACTCATGTCCATTGAGTTGGTGATGCCATCCAACCATCTCATCCNCCACATCTTGTATATCTCCTACATTGGTTCAGTTCGGTCCCTCAGTCCTATCAAACTCTTTGCAACCCTGTGGAGTGCAGCACAACAGGCCTTCCTGTCAACCACCAACTCCCAGAGTTTACTCAAACTCATGTCCATTGAGTTGGTGATGCCATCCAACCATCTCATCCTCTGCCGTCCCTTTCTCCTCCCTCCTTCAATCTTTTCCAGCATCAGGGTCTTTTCCAATGAGTCAGATCTTCGCATAAGGTGGCCAAAGTATTGGAGTTTCAGTTTCAGCATCAGTCCTTCCAATGAATATTCAGGACTGAGTTCCTTTAGGATGGACTGGTTGGATCTCCTTTCAGTCCAAGGGACTCTCAAGAGTCTTCTCCAACACCACGGTTCAAAAGCATCAATTCTTTGGCGCTCATCTTTCCTTATAGTCCAATTCTCACATCTGTATATGACTACTGGAAAACCCATAGCTTTGACTAGATGGACCTTTGTTGGCAAAGTAATGTCTCTGCTTTTTAATATGCTGTCTAGGTTGGTCATAACTTTTCTTCCAAGAAGCAAGTGTCTTTTAATTTCATGGCTGCAGTTACCATCTGCAGTGATTTGGAGCTCCCCAAAATAAAATCAGCCCCTGTTTTCACTGTTTCCTCAACTATTTATCATGAAATGATGAGACCAGATGCCATGATCTTTGTTTTCTGAATGTTGAGCTTTAAGCCAACTTTTTCACTCTCCTCTTTCACTTTCATCAAAAGTCTCTTTAGTTTTTCTTCACTTTCTGCCATAAGGGTGGTGTCATCTGCATATATGAGGTTATTGATATTTCTCCCAGCAATCTTGACTCCAACTTGTGCTTCATCCAGCCCAGCATTTCTCATGAGGTACTCTGCTTGCGAGTTAAATAAGTTGGGTGACAATATACAGCCTTGATGTATTCCTTTCCTTATTTGGAATCAGTTTGAGTTCCATGTCCAGTTCTAACTGTTGCTTCCTGACCTGCACACAGATTTCTCAGGAGGCAGGTCAGGTGTTCTGGTATTTCCATCTCTTAAAAGAATTTCCCACAGTTTTTTGTGATCCAAACAGTCAAAGGATTTGGCATAGTCAATAAAGCAGAAATAGATGTTTTTCTGGAACTCTTTTGCTTTTTTGATAATCCAGTGGATGTTGGCAATTTGATCTCTGGTTCCTCTGCCTATTCTTAATCCAGCTTGAACATCTGGAAGTTCATGGTTCACATACTGTTGAAGCCTGGCTGGGAGAATTTTGAGCATCACTTTACTAGCATGTGAGATGTGTGCAGTTGTGTGGTACTTTGAGCATTCTTTGGCACTGCTTTTCTTTGGGATTGGAATGAAAACTGACCTTTTCCAGTCCTCTGGCCACTGCTGAGTTTTCCAAATTTGGTGGCATATTGAGTGAAGCACTTTCACAGCATCATTTTTAAAGATGTGAAATAGCTCAGCTGGAATTCCGTCACCTCCACTAGCTTTGTTTATAGTAATGTGTCCTAAGGCCCACTTGACTGTGCATTCCAGGATGTCTGACTCTAGGTGAGTGATTACACCATCATGATTATCTGGGTCATGATGACTTTTTTTGTACAGATCTTCTGTATATTCTTGCCACCTCTTCTTAATATCTTCTGCTTCTGTTAGGTCCAGACCATTTCTGTCCTTTATTGTGCCCATCTTTTAATAAAATGTTCCCTTGGTATCTCTAATTTTCTTGAAGAGATCTCTGGTCTTTCCCATTCTGTTGTTTCCCTCTAATTCTTTGCACTGCTCACTGAGGAAGGCTTTCTTATCTCTCCTTGCTATTCTTTGCATCTCTGCACTCCAATGGGTATATCTTTCCTTTTCTCCTTTGCTTTGCACTTCTCTTCTTTTCTCAGCTATTTGTAAGGCTTCCTCAGAAAGCCATTTTGCTGTTTTTGCATTTCTTTTCCATGGGGATGGTCTTGATCCCCAGCTCCTGTACAATGTCATGAACCTCCATCCATAGTTCTTCAGGCACTCTGTCTATGAGATCTAATCCCTTGAATCTATTTCTCACTTCCACTGTATAACCATAAGGGATTTGATTTAGGTCATACATAAATGGTCTAGTGGTTTTTCCTACTTTCTTCAATTTAATTCTGATTTTGGCAATAAGGAGTTCATGATCTGAACCACAGTCAGTTCCTGGTCTTGATTTTGCTGATTGTGTAGAGCTTCTCTATCGTTGGCAAAGATTATAATCAATCTGATTTCTGTATGGATCAATTGGTAGGTGGTAGGTGGATTCTTTACCAGTACCAATTGATAGGTGGTAGGTGATTTGATAAGTGGATTCACCACCACTGGTGCCACCTGGGAAGCCGACAAACATGGGGGAGGGNAGCTTCTCTATCGTTGGCAAAGATTATAATCAATCTGATTTCTGTATGGATCAATTGGTAGGTGGTAGGTGGATTCTTTACCAGTACCAATTGATAGGTGGTAGGTGATTTGATAAGTGGATTCACCACCACTGGTGCCACCTGGGAAGCCGACAAACATGGGGGAGGGGATATAAAAAATAAAAACGAGTGAAAAAGGGGGAAAACTTCATGATCAAAACAGACCTACATGGAAGAGAAGGCTTTTTATCCACTGCATGCCTTTTTTTCTCCTCCACAACCACAAGCTTAGGGGCCTTTTTACCTCTCAGTGAAAATCACGTTTTTCAGGCTCTCTTGCAGAGAAGTGTGGTCCTCAGTTCTAGCAAAGGAGATGTAAGTACACTTAATAAAGTTAAATGCATAATTCCACAAACTTACAAGGAGATTTGTAAAAGCCCTAATTACATAATTTAATTAACATAGTGGGAGATTTAAGGTCACTCTTAAAAAAATTGCAGATTGAAGAAGAAAAATAATCATCTACAGTTTTTCTCCAACTTAATGATCGTTTGACCAAAGAAGCAGATAGGGAGGATCTGAGATCACTAATCTTGCTAAAGTTTAACTGTAGGATTTTTTATATGGTGGTTGTTACCTCACTGTAGAAGGAAACTGATTTTGCTTGTTAGTTTTATTTTATTTTTAAATTAATTTTTATTAGAGTATAGTTGCTTTACAATATATATAATGCATAATTGTGAACTCTAGAAAAATGGTAAAAAATGAACTTATTAGCACAACAGAAATAGAGAAGCAGACATAGAATAGACACAAGGATACCCAGGGGGAAAGGGAGCAACTGGGCGATTGAGATCGACACCTATTTACTATTGAGACAACTAATAATATACGGTACAGCACAGGGAACTCAGCTGAGTGCGCTGCGGTGATCTGAACGGGAAGGAAGTCCAAAAGGGAGGGGTTTATGTATATGTATGGCTGACTCATTTTACTGTACAGTGGAAACTGAAATTTTCTCTGTCACCAAAATCACTGAGGATGGTGACTACAGCTATGAAATTAAAAGACACTTCTTCCTTGGAAAAAAATCTATGACACACCTAGATAGCATATTAAAAAGCAGAGGCATCACTTTGTGGACGAAGTTCCATATAGTCAAGGCTCTAGTTTTTCCAGTAGTCAGGTACAGATATGAGAACTGGGCCATAAAGAAGGCTGAGTGCCAAAGAACTGATGCTTTCAAACTATGGTACTAGAGAATCCTTTGAGCAACAAGGAGATCAAACCAGTTAATATTAAACAAAATCAGTCCTGAATATTCATTGGAAGAACTGATGCCAAAGCTGAAGCTCCAATACTTTGGCCACCTAATGCAATAAGCCAGCTCACTGGAGAAGACCCTGATGTTGGGAAAGATTGAAAGCAGGAGGAGAAGGGGACAACATAGGATGAAATGGTTGGATGGCATCACCAACTCACCGGACATGAGCTTCAGCAAACTCAGGGTAATAGGGAAGGACATGGAAGCTTGGCATGCTGCAATCCATGGGGTCGCAGAGAGTCAGACATGACTTGGCAACTGAATGACAACAATGGCTGATTCATTTTGCTTTACAGTAGAAATTAACACAATGTTGTAAAGGAAATTATTACTGAGGTTAATCATGCTCTCTTACAGGTGAGCATGACTCATCCCAGCCCTCAAGAAGTCATAGCCTGTGTAGTCTAATCTGTGTAGGCTGAGTAGAAACACAAAACCAAAAGAATATGCTGGAGAGCTGAGAAAAATTTATGTCCCAACTTACTGCAGAGAATCTTTATTTTCTTGTGCAGTTTTTTTTTCTGTATTTTTAAATATCGTGAATTAATCATTTCCTCTCATTGGAATGATGGAGGAAATGATGGAATGTTTCCTCAACATTGATGGAACATAGTTTTGTAACACAATTTCAACCAATACATTAGGTCATTATAATATATTTTTATTTTTAGACTTGAATGGCTTCTTTTTCATCACTCCCTCTTTTTTATTATTATTTTTTTTAATTTTTTTTTAGTTTGTTTTGCTTTACAATACTGTACTCATTTTGCCATACATTGACATANATAACATCACCAACTCAATGGATATGAATTTGAGCAAACTCTAGGAGATAGTGAAGGACAGGGAGCCTGGTGTGCTGCACTCCATGTGGTTGCAAAGAGTCAGACAGGACTTAGCAACTGAAAATCGACAACAAAGTGTAATCAGAAAGGCCGTGGCTGAGAAAGACGTGGAAATACTGCATCGCTGGAGGCCATTGTGTGTGTGAGAGAGAGACACTTGTGGAGTGTGACCAGTCTTCAGAACAAGAGAACAAGGACTCATACATTCCAAGATGATTCTTATAGTCCTGGGACCAGAATTCAAACAGCGGAGGTACTAAGGAGGGGAGCTGTTTCTTTTTTAAAATATTGACTGACTGCCTGACTAATTGATTGATTGACTTGGCTGTGAAGAATCTTCATTGCAGCCAAGGAGATCTTTAATTGTGGAATATGAACTCTTAGTCGTCTCATATGGGATCTAGTTCCCTGAGCAGGGATCAAACCCTTGCCCCCTGCACTGTAAGCAAGAGTCTTAGCCACTGGATCACCAGAGGAGTCCCCTGGGGACCCTTTAATAACAAGATGAATAAAATGCAAGTTGTAGTATGGAACAGGAAATACCTGTGCCCTGGAGTATCAGCAGTGGCAGAGAGACCACCTCCCTCCTCAACATGTGTGACACCACCTTTCCTCAGCCTTTCAGGTTCATTCACTTGCAACACTGCGTCTCTCTTTTTGAACTGAGCACAGGAAACAAACACCTTCTTTAGAGCCTTTACCCTGACCATTCCTTCTGCAGGGCACATATGTCCCCACATAGACCCAATCTCTCCTTTGTGCCTGTTGTTAGTTTCATCACAGACTCTGTCAGCATAGGATGATATATCATTTTACTGTCTGTTTAAATAGTCCTTCTCTTTTTATATGTCCTGATTCATTTTTTCAATTTATTTTTAGTTGGAGGGTAACAATTATTTTATGATGTTGTGCTGGTTTCTGCTTTACAATAATGTGAATCAGCCAGAAGTATACATGTATCACCTCCTTCTTGAGCCTCCCTCTCACGCCACCCCATCCCAGCCCTCTAGGTCATCACCGAGTACAAGGCAGGACTCCCCATGTTATGCAGCAGCTTCTCACTAGCTATCAATTCTACACATGATAGTATATAGATGTCAATGTTATTTTCTCAATTCGTCCCCCTGCTTCCCTTGATGTGTTCACAAGTCCATTCTCTACATCTGCATCTCTATTCCTACACCTCAGATAGGTTCATCTGTATCATTTTTCTATTCCATATGTATGCATTAATGTGCAACATTTATTTTTCTCCTTCTGACTTACTTCACTCTGTATAACAGGCTCTAGATTTATCCCCCACCCTTCAGTTGACTCAAATTAGTTCCTTTTTATAGCTGAATGATATTTCATTGTGTATATATACCACAACTTCTTTTTTTTTTATATCAACTGATTTTTATTTTTTTTTAAGTTTAAATTTTTATTTTTTAGTTTGTTTTGCTTTACAATACTGTATTCACTTTGCCACACATTGACATGAATCAGCCACAAGTGTACATGAGTTCCCAATATGTACTCCCCCACTCCCCCCTCCTTCCCTACACCATCCCTCCAGATCATCCCTGCACATCAGTCCCAAGCCTTCTGCATCGAACCTAGACTGGCGATTTGTTTCACTTATAATATCATACATGTTACAATGCCATATTCCCAAATCCTCCCACCCTCTCCCTCTCCCACAGAGTCCAAAAGACTGTTCTACATATCTGTGTCTCTCTTGCTATCTCGCGTACAGATTTAACACTACCATCTTTCTAAATTCCATATATATGTGTTAATACACTGTATTGGTGTTTTTCTTTCTGGCTCACTTCACGTATAATTGGCTCCAGTTCCATCCACCTCATTAGAACTGATACAAATGTATTCTTTTTGATGGCTGAGTAATACTCCATTGTGTATATGTACCACAGCTTTCTTATCCATTCATCTGTTGATGGACATCTAGGTTGCTTCCATGTCCTGGCTATTATAAATAGTGCTGCGATAAACATTGGGGTACACGTGTCTCTTTCCATTCTGGTTTCCTCAGTGTGTATGCCCAGCAGTGGGATTGCTGGGTCATAAGGCAGTTCTATTTGCAATTTTTTAAGGAATCTCCACACTGTTCTCCATAGTGGCTGTACTAATTTGCATTCCCACCAACAGTGTAAGAGGGTTCCCTTTTCTCCACACCCTCTCCAGCATTTATTGCTTGTTGACTTTTGGATCGCAGCCATTCTGACTGGTGTAAAATGGTACCTCATCGTGGTTTTGATTTGCATTTCTCTGATAATGAGTGATGTTGAGCACCTTTTCATGTGTTTGTTAGCCATCCGTATGTCTTCTTTGGAGAACTGTCTATTTAGTTCTTTGGCCCATTTTTTGATTGGGTCATTTATTTTTCTGGAATTGAGCTGCATAAGTTGCTTGTATATTTTTGAGATTAGTTGTTTGTCAGTTGCTTCATTTGCTATTATTTTCTCCCATTCTGAAGGCTGTCTTTTCACCTTGTTTATAGTTTCCTTTGTTGTGCAGAAGCTTTTAATTTTAATTAGATCCCATTTGTTTATTTTTGCTTTTATTTCCAGTATTCTGGGAGGTGGATCATAGAGGATCCTGCTGTGATTTATGTCAGAGAGTGTTTTGCCTATGTTCTCCTCTAGGAGTTTTATTGTTTCTTGTCTTACGTTTAGATCTTTAATCCATTTTGAGTTTATTTTTGTGTATGGTGTTAGAAAGTGGTCTAGTTTCATTCTTTTACAAGTGGCTGACCAGTTTTCCCAGCACCACTTGTTAAAGAGATTGTCTTTAATCCACTGTATATTCTTGCCTCCTTTGTCGAAGATAAGGTGTCCATAGGTGTGTGGATTTATCTCTGGGCTTTCTATTTTGTTCCATTGATCTATATTTCTGTCTTTGTGCCAGTACCATACTGTTTTGATGACTGTGGCTTTGTAGTAGAGCCTGAAGTCTGGCAGGTTGATTCCTCCAGTTCCATTCTTCTTTCTCAAGATGGCTTTGGCTATTCGAGGTTTTTTGTATTTCCATACAAATCTTGAAATTATTTGTTCTAGCTCTGTGAAAAATACCGCTGGTAGCTTGATAGGAATAGCATTGAATCTGTAGATTGCTTTGGGAAGTATACTCATTTTCACAATATTGATTCTTCCAATCCATGAACATGGTATATTTCTCCATCTATTAGTGTCTTCTTTGATTTCTTTCATCAGTGTTTTATAATTTTCTATATATAGGTCTTTAGTTTCTTTAGGTAGGTATATTCCTAAGTATTTTATTCTTTTTGTTGCAATGGTAAATGGAATTGATTCCTTAATTTCTTTTTCTACTTTCTCATTATTAGTGTATAGGAATGCAAGGGATTTCTGTGTGTTGATTTTATATCCTGCAACTTTACTATATTCATTGATTAGCTCTAGTAATTTTCTGGTGGAGTCTTTAGGGTTTTCTATGTAGAAGATCATGTTATCTGCAAACAGTGAGAGTTTTACTTCTGCTTTTCCAATCTGGATTCCTTTTATTTCTTTTTCTGTTCTGATTGCTGTGCCTAAAACTTCCAGAACTATGTTGAATAGTAGCGGTGAAAGTGGGCACCCTTGTCTTTTTCCTGACTTTAGGGGAAATGCTTTCAATTTTTCTCCATTGAGGATAATGTTTGCCATGGGTTTGTCATATAGAGCTTTTATTCTGTTGAGGTATGTTCCTTCTATTCCTGCTTTCTGGAGAGTTTTTATCATAAATGGATGTTGAATTTTGTCGAAGGCCTTCTCTGCATCTATTGAGATAATCATATGGTTTTTACTTTTCAATTTGTTGATGTGGTGAATTACATTGATTGATTTGCAAATATTGAAGAATCCTTGCATCCCTGTGATAAAGCCCACTTGGTCATGGTGTATGATCTTCTTAATGTGTTGTTGGATTCTGGTTGCTAGAATTTTGTTAAGGATTTTTGCATCTATGTTCATCAGTGATATTGGCCTGTAGTTTTCTTTTTTTGTTATCACAACTTCTTTATCCATTCATCTGTCCACAGACATCTAGGTTGCTTCCATATCTTGGCTACTGTAAATACTGCTTTAATAAACACTTGGGTGCATGTGTTGTTTTGATTTATAGCTTTCTCAGGTTATATACCCAGTTGTGGGATTGCAGAGTCATATGGTAGTTTTATTTCCAGTTTTTTTAAGGCATCTCTACACTATTTTCCATGGTGGCTATATCAACTTACATTCCCACCACATATTCATTCTCTATAATTGATATGAGACTTTGGGAACTTTTGCTTTTTAGCACCTTTTACTCATTGCCCAGACAGTGCTTAAAAATGATAGACTTTGTAATACATTCTTGAACTATACTATGAAATTCTCATTAAAAGTGCAAAGTTGATGACCCTTATGGTAAAAGTTACTTGGGAAAAAAATCCCACATTATGTGGGGCACAAAGATACCTTCCATGGGTCTATACAAAATACATAAAATATCAAATTAATATTTGACAACAAAATATAAATTTGAAATACCATTTTGAATATGTACTGATACAAGTTTGTCTGAAAATTAGCCATGTTGTAACCTTTCTTTTCCAGAAGTCACCTTCCTGCATGGAATCAGACAATGATACACAACTTACAGAATTTCTCCTTCTAGGACTTTCAGAGAAAGTAAAAGTACAGCCCCTCATATTTGGGCTTTTCCTCTCCACATACCTGATCACTATGTTTGGAAACCTGCTCATCATCTTGGCTATCACTTCGAATGCCCACCTGCACACACCCATGTACTTCTTCCTCTCCAACCTGTCCTTTGTGGACATCTGTTTCATCTCCACCACTATCCCAAAGATGCTATGGAATATCTGGACACAAAGCAAAGTTATCCGCTATAAAGAATGCATCACACAGATTTATTTTCTCATCCTCTTTGCAGTGTTGCACATCCTCCTCCTGACCGTGATGGCCTATGGCCGCTTTGTGGCCATTTGTCAACCTTTCCACTATGCAGTCATCATGAACCCCCAGCTCTGTGGACTACTGGTGCTCATATCCTGGATCATGAGTGTCCTGAATTCCTTATTACAAAGCTTAATGGTGTTGCGACTGTCTTTCTGCACAAACATTGAAATTCACTTTTTCTGCGAACTCAATCATATGGTCCAACTTGCCTGTTCTGACACATTTCTTAATAACATAGTGATGTATTTTGCAGCTGTCCTGCTGTGTGGTGGTCCTTTCTTTGGTATCCTTTGTTCATATTCTAAAATAGTTTCCTCTATATGCAGAATCTCATCTGCTCAGGGGAAATATAAAGCAGTTTCCACCTGTGTGTCTCACCTCACCATTGTCTCCTTATTTTATTGTACGATGCTTGGAGGGTACCTTAGCTCTGCAGCTACCCACAATGCACACTCAAGTGCAACATCCTCGGTGATGTACACTGTCATCGCACTCATGCTGAACCCCTTCATCTACAGCCTGAGGAATAAAGACATGAAGAGGGTTCTGTAAGCATTGTTTGTGAAGGGAAATATATAAAGGCCAATTGTTGTAAAACTGAAGAAGTACCCAAGNAAAGACATGAAGAGGGCTCTGAAAGCATTGTTTGTGAAGGGAAATATATAAAGGCCAATGGTTGTAAAACTGAAGAAATACCCAAGATTGAAGAGGTCAAAGCCTCGAAGTCAGATATTGTGACTGTTTGATCAGACTATGAAAGCAGAACTTGCTACTTTTATTTTCTTGAATTTCCATTTCTTTGATTTCAAACTTTCTATCTTGTAGCTCATTTTAATAAGCTTTCTTCTTCCTTTGATATCCAGCAAATTTTCCCTTGTTTTATAATTTTTAATTTATTTTTTATTGAAGGATAAATGCTTTAGAGAATTTTATTGTATTCTCAACATGAATCAGCCATAGGTATACACATATATTCCTCCCTTTGGAACCTCTCTCCCATTTCCCAGCCCATTCCACCCCTCTAGGTTGATACAGAGCCCCTGAGGCATACAGCAAATTCCCACTGGCTATCTATTTTACATATGATAAAGTAAGTTTCCATGTTACTCTTTCCATGCATCTCACCCTTTTCCCCCCTCTCCTCATGTCCATAAGTCTATCTTCTATGTCTTTTTCTCCATTGTTGCCCTGTAAATAAATACTTTAGTACCATTTTTCTAGATTCTGTACATATGAGTTAGAATATAAAATTTATCTTTCTCTTTCTGACTCACTTTATTCTGTATAATAGGTTCTAGGTTCATCNATAATTGCTTTAGAGAATTTTATTGTATTCTCAATATGAATCAGCCATAGGTATACACATATACTCCTCCCTTTTGAAACTCTCTCCCATTTCCCAGCCCATTGCACCTCTCTAGGTTGATGCAGAGCCCCTGAGGCATACAGCGAATTCCCACTGGCTATCTATTTTACATAAGGTAAAGTAAGTTTCCATGTTACTCTTTCCATGCATCTCACCCTTTCCACCCCTCTCCTCATGTCCATAAGTCTGTTCTCTATGTCTGTTTCTCCATTGTTGCCCTGTAAAGAAATACTTTAGTACCATTTTTCTAGATTCCGTATGTATATGTTAGAATATAAAATTTATCTTTCTCTTTCTGACTCACTTTATTCTGTATAATAGGTTCTAGGTTCATCCACCTCGTCAGAACTGACTCAGATACATTCCTTTTTATGGCTGTGTAATATTCCATTGTGTATATGTACCACAACTTCTTCATCCAATCATCTGTCAGTGAACATCTAGGTTGCTTCCACGTTCTAGCTATTATAAATAGTGCTGCAATGAACAATGGGATACATGTGTCTTTTTCGATTTTGGTTTCTTCAGGGTATATGCCTAGAAGTGGGGGTGCTGGGTCATAAGGTGGTTTGATTCCTAGATTTTTAAGCAATCTCCATGCCATCTTCCATAGAGGCTGTATCAATTTACATTCCCACCAACAGTGCAAGAGCATTCCCTTTTCTCCACNTGTAATATTCCATTGTGTATATGTACCACAACTTCTTCATCCAATCATCTGTCAGTGGACATCTAGGTTGCTTCCATGTTCTAGCTATTATAAACAGTGCTGCAATGAACAATGGGATACATGTGACTTTTTTGATTTTGTTTTCCTCAGGGTATATGCCTAGAAGTGGGGGTGCTGGGTCATAAGGTGGTTTGATTCCTAGTTTTTTTAAGCAATCTTCATACCATCTTCCATAGAGGTTGTATCAATTTACATTCCCACCAACAGTGCAAGAGCATTTCTTTTTATCCACACCCTCTCCAGCATTTATTGTTTGTAGACTTTTTAATGATGGTNTATATGCCTAGAAGTGGGGGTGCTGGGTCATAAGGTGGTTTGATTCCTAGTTTTTTTAAGCAATCTTCATACCATCTTCCATAGAGGTTGTATCAATTTACATTCCCACCAACAGTGCAAGAGCATTTCTTTTTATCCACACCCTCTCCAGCATTTATTGTTTGTAGACTTTTTAATGATGGTCATTCTGACCAGTGTGAGGTGATATCTCATTGTAGCTTTGATTTTCATTTCTGTATCAATGAGTGATGTTGAGCATCTTTTCATGTGTTTGTTAGCCATCTGTATGTCTTCTTTGGAGAAATGTCTGTTTAAGTACATTTTCCACTTTTTGATTGAGTTGTTTGTTTTTCTGGCAATGAGTTGTATGAACTGCTTATATATTTTGGAAATTAATTCTTTGTCTGTTGTTTCATTTGCAATTGTTTTCTCCCATTCTGATAGCTGTCTTTTCACCTTGCTTATAGTTTCCTTTTCCTTTGCCATGCAAAAGCTTTTAAGCTTAATCAGGTCCCATTTCTTTACTATCGTTTCTATTTTCATTACTCTAGGAGGTGAGTCATATAGGATCTTGCTTGATTTATGTCATCGAGTGTTCTGCCTATGTTTTCTTACAAGAGTTTTATAGTTTCTGGTCTTACATTTAGTTCTTTAATCTCTTTTGAGTTTATCTTTGTGTTTAATGTTAGGAAGTATTCAAATTTCATTCTTTTACATGCAGCTGCCCAGTTTTCCCAGCACCATTTATTGAAGAGGCTGTCTTTGCCCCATTCCTCCTTTGTCAAAAATAGGGTACCCATAGGTGCATGGGTTTATTTCTGGGGTTTCTATCTTGTTCCATTGGTTTGTGTTTCTGTTTTTGTGCCAGTACCATGCTGTCTTGATGACTGTAGCTTTGTAGTATAATCTGAAGTCAGGAAGATTGATTCCTCCAGCTCTGTTCTATTCCTCAAGACTGCTTTGGCTATGTGGAATCTTTCGTGTTTCCATATGAATTGTGAAGTTTTTGTTCTAGTTCTGTGAAAAATGCCATTGATAATTTCATGGGGATCACAGTGAATCTGTAGATTGCATTTGGTAGTATAGTCAATTTCACAATATTTATTCCTCCTACCCAGGAGAATAAAATATCTCTCTATCTGTTTATGTTGTCTTTATTTAATTCATTAGTGTCTTATAATTTTCCTTGTACAGTTCTTTTGTCTCCTTAGGTAAGTTTATTTCTAAATATTTAATTCTTTTTGTTGCAATGGTGAATGGAATTGATTCCTTAATTTCTCTTTCTGATTTTTCATTGTTAGTATATAGAAAAGCAAGTGATTTCTGTGTGTTGATTTTGTATTCTTCAACTTTGCTAAATTCACTTTTTAGCTCTAGTAATTATCTGATACTATCTTTAGGGCTTTCTATGAACAGAATCATGTCATCTGCAAACAGTGAAAGATTTACCTCTTGTTTTACAATATGGATTCCTTTTATTTCTTTTTCTTCTCTGATTGCTGTAGCTAGGACATCCAAAACTATGTTTAATAATAGTGGTGAAAGTGGACACCTTTGTTTTGTTTCTGATCATAAGGGGAATGCTTTCAATTTTTCACCATTGAGCATAATGTTTGCTGTAGACTTATCATATATGGCTTTTACTATGTTGAAGTAGGTTCCTTCTATGCCCATTTTTTGAAGAGTTTTGATTATAAATAGGTGCTTAATTTTTTCAAAGGTTTTTTTCTGCATCTATTGAGATGATCATATGGTTTTTATCTTTCAATTTGTTAATATGGTATACCACATTTAATTGATTTGGATATATTAAAGAATCCTTGCATGCCTGGATCAAACCCAGCTTGATCATGTTGATGTGTTGTTGAATTCTGTTTGCTAAAATTTGTGGAGGATATTTGTANTTCTTTGGAGAACTGTCTATTTAGTTCTTTGGCCCATTTCATTTGTTAAGAGAGTGAAGTCTCTCAGTTGTGTTCAACTCTTTGTGACCCTATGGACGGTAGCCTACCAGGCTCCTCCATCCATGGAATTTTCCAAGCAAGAGTACTGGAGTGGGTTGCCATTTCCTTCACCAAAAAAACTGTTCTAAAGTTTCATTATATTTAACGCATTTGCATATGCTAACTTAATTACCTTCTGAAACAAGGGTGGATCAATAAACATAAATATTTATTAATACAATAATTACAGTGTGATATATTAAAAATTGGTTGAATTTGAATAAAATGATAATAGATAATAAATACAGATATAATACATTTTCTAGGAAATCAAATGAAGGCTGGCCAAAGGGCCATCTGTATTTTAGATCTGAAATTATAATTGGGAATTAAGTGGGCCAACAGAGCACTAAGAATGTCCACATCTAACTGTCAACTCACAGTGCAGAATGACACCCCTTAGAAGTTTTCTAAACTTCTTTTTCTGTATAAGTCCAAACTCCTCACCTTCCATATTTACCTAACAAATTTGCTCTGAGGACCACATATTAGATTATGTGCAAATTGTATTAAAAATTGTATAAACTTTATGTAGTATTGCCAAATCTTTATTCTTTTTACCAAAACACTTGTTTATAGGTTTGCAGCTAGAAACAGAAGATATACCTTTTTGTATTTTCTGAAAAATGCAACTATAAGCTTTTTAGTATGCTTTTTTATAGTTAATGATTTGCTTCAGTCAGTATCTGAATTTCTCTGATTATAATTTTTTCAAATGTTAGTATCTAAACATAAAATAAGATTCATAGTCTTTTTAAAAATATATATATAAATTAAGACTTGGAATATGTGCAGTTTTATTTATCCCTGGAGGTTAACATTAAAATTAATTGAATTATTTGATACCAATAACTAAGTGCTGTTTTTCTTATATTTGTATAAATTATTTTATCTTATACCCTTAAATCACCCAAATTTATATGCTGTTTGACTCTGTTGTTCCTGGTAATACAGGTTCACTCCCACCTTAAACCTTTGTGGGTGAGACTGAATATTTTTTATTTCAGTTCAATTCCATTCAGTTCATTGGCTCAGTCACGTCTGACTCTTTGTGAGGCCATGAACTGCAGCACACCAGGCCTCCCTGTCCATCACAAACTCCCAGAGTCCACTCAAACCCATGTCCATTGAGTCAGTGATGCCATCCAATCATCTCATCCTTTGTCATACTCTTCTCCTCCTGCCCTCAATCGTTCCAAGCATCAGGGTCTTTTCAAATGAGTCAACTCTTCGCATGAGGTGGCCAAAGTATTGGAGTTTNAACTGCAGCACACCAGGCCTCCCTGTCCATCACAAACTCCCAGAGTCCACTCAAACCCATGTCCATTGAGTCAGTGATGCCATCCAATCATCTCATCCTTTGTCATACTCTTCTCCTCCTGCCCTCAATCGTTCCAAGCATCAGGGTCTTTTCAAATGAGTCAACTCTTCGCATGAGGTGGCCAAAGTATTGGAGTTTCAGCTTCAACATCAGTCCTTCCAATGAACACCCAGGAAAATCCAACACTGGTTGGATCCAACACTGGTTGGATCTCCTTGCAGTCCAAGGGATTCTCAAAAGTCTTCTCCAACACCACAGTTCAAAAGTATCAATTCTTCTGTGCTCAGCTTTCTTTATAGTCCAACTCTCACATCCATACATGACCACTCGAAAAACCATAGCCTTGACTAGACGGACCTTTTTTGGAAAAGAAATGTCTCTGCTTTTCAATATACTGTCTAGGCTGGTCATAACTTTCTTTCTAATGAGTAAGCATCTTTTAATTTCATGGCTGCAATCACCATTTCCAGCGATTCTGGAGCCCAGAAAATTAAAGTCAGCCACTGTTTCTCATCTATTTGCCATGAAGTTATGGAACCAGATGCCATGATCTTTTCTGAATGTTGAGAGTTAAGCCAACATTTTCATTTTCCTCTTTCACTGTCATCAAGAGGCTCTTTAGTTCTTCTTCACTTTCTGCAATAAGGGTGGTGTCATCTGCATATCTGAGGTTATTGATATTTCTCCTGGCAATCTTGATTCCAGCTTGCACTTCCTCCAGCTCAGCATTTCTCATTATGTACTCTGCATATAAGTTCCTTTAAATTATATTACTTTTTTCTTTAATTGTTTTGCTTTTGGAACATTCAGGTTATATTCTCTTTTAAACGGAATTTTCAAAGTTAAACATCTAAGCAGGTAGGTGGGGTCAGTCCTTCAGTCATCTCTGTTTCTATAGTATTCCATTTGATACTTAGAAGGAAAAATAATTTAGAGTGTAACAGTAAGAACAAGGGCCTTAGGGTCAAACGATTTGTATGCCAGATGCCCTTTTTCAAACAATGGCCTCTTTGAAAATCACTTACACATTAGCCTCAGCTTTCTTATCTATTTAATAGAGAATCTACAAAATCACTGCAGATGGTGACTGCAGCCATGAAATGAAAAGAAACTTTCTCCTTGGAAGGAAAGTTATGACCAACCTAGACAGCATATTGAAAAGTAGAGACATTACTTTGTCAACAGAGGTCTGTCTAATCAAGGCTATGGTTTTTCCAGTGGTTGTGTATGGATGTGAGAGTTGGACTGTAAAGAAAGCTGAGTGCTGAACAGTTGATGCTTTTGAACTGTGTTGTTGAAGAAGACTCTTGAGAGTCCCTTGGACTGCAAGGAGATACAACCAGTCCATCCTAAAGGACATCAGTCCTGAGTGTTCTTTGGAAGGACTTATGCTGAAGCTGAAACTCCAGTGCTTTGGCCACATGATGTGAAGAGACCCTGTGATGTGATTTTTAAAGACCCTGATGCTGGGAAAGATTGAGGGCAGGAGGAGAAGGGGATGACAGAGGACAAGATGGTTGGATGGCATCACTGACTCAATGCACCTGGGTTTGGGTGGACTCTGGGAGTCTATGATGGACAGGGAGGCCTGGCGTGCTGCAGCTCATGGGGTCACAAAGAGTCAGATACGAGTGACTGAACTGAACTGAACTGAACACTTACCTTGCCTAGCTAACAAATACATTGTTACTTGTTCTTATTTTAATTATTATTGAATTGTCATGTTGAATCTGATGCCCTGAAGGAGTCTCCAGGATGCCAAGTTGAATTATACAAGCCAATTCGATAATAAGTTCAGTAGTTATCTAATTGAGTCTCCTTTCTACCTATGTAGAAACTGAGCTGCAGAAATATTTGTGCTTTGCCAAGAGGCTCTCAGTAAATTGGGACAAAGCTATGACCAGAAAAGTCACATCTCCTTACCCAGGAAGAGGCAAAGTCGCAAAGATTTTATTCTGTTGAAATGTATCCTTTTAGATTGCAGGATTTGGGAAGAATTTCCGAATATCTAACTTCGGTGTGTGGGGATATCAGTTAGTGACATCTTGAAAGAAACAGTGAAGGACTCAGAACTCTAAGCATTAGTGTATTGATGAATCTTCTTGACTTAAAGAAAAACACACAACTAAGTATTGTGAGTTTGTTTTATTCAATGTCTTACTGAGGACTACAGCCCAGGAGGCAACCTCTCAGGAGCTCAGAGAGAATTACTCTGAAGAGAAGGGAAGATGTCATTTCATATAGGATTTCTGGCTACAGAATACATGCAGACAAGCACATTCTTGGGAAAAGATTACTGCTAGTCACTTTTCAAGTTAATGGTTTTAGTGTGCAGAATTTGGGTTTAGTGAATTCTTCCTGAGATATGTATGTTACTAATACTATTTCTGGGGCCTGCTATTCCAAAGCAGAGAGGGCCCCATGAAGTTTTGTATCCTGATTTCTATCAGGGTGCACGTCTATCAGTGACTTTAGTCCTGCCAGTGACTTTAGTGGTTGTCAACTTAATCTTTGTAGAAATGGATGGATGCTGCATGTGTGCACGCTTAATTGCTCAGTCGTGTCTGACTCTTTGCAACCTGTTGGACTGTAGCCCACCAGGCTCTTCTGTCTATGGGATTTTCTAGGCAAGAGTACTGTAGTGTGTTGCCATTTCCTTCTCCAGGGGATCTTCCCAATCCAGGGATCAAACCCGTGTTTGCTGTGTCTCCTGAACTGCAGGCAGATTCTTTACCAACTGAGCCATCAGGGAACAGTCTCATATACAGCACAGTTAAGATGCCCCAAAGCTGCAAAGGCCTTCATAAAGAATTAAAGAAACACATTATCTTGATCACAAAGCAAAAATAAAACAAACTGTGTATCTGTATCAGTTTTAAGAAAGCCAAACATATAATTACAAAGAGAGGATCTTTCAGCAGAAAACATAGCCTAAGAGTGAGAAAAAACACTAGTGTTGGACACCCAGCACTGATGAAATATAAGAAGCCATAAATATATGTCTCCATATTTCTATCTATCTGCGTGCGTGCGTGCTGAGTGACTTCAGTCGTGTCCAACTTGGTGCAACCCTATGGACTCAGCCTGCCAGCCTCCTCTGTCCATGGAGTTCTCAAGGCAAGATTACTGGAGTGGGTTGCCATTTCCTTCTCCAGGGCATCTTCCTGACCACGGGATTGAACCTGCATTTCTTATATCTCCTGCATTGGCTATATCATGTTAAGATAGGTCTGGTAAATACTTAATAAATACAAAATTGTAGATAAATTGTGTTCATAGTCCTCTCAGCTGCTGAGTTACACATACCTGAAGTCTTTAAAGAGGTCAAAATAGAGCAGATAGCAACCTAGAAATAAAAGGCCACAGACAAATGCAGACAAATAATTGGGTCAGTAGAAAATTGGACAATATTGGAATTATTATAGCCCAAGATGCCAGCTTTAGGCTTCAAGGCTTACATTGAAGAAATCAATTAAAAACGAAGATGCAAAGAACAGCATGATTGTTTCTTTATGTCAATACACAGCACTTCCTTATCAATTGTGTCCGTTAAGTTTCATGTATTATGTTAACCGAAAGATTCATTTGGGTATTTCTGTAACATCTTAGGGAAAAACCCAAACAAACTGTGTAGCCAACCCAATTCTCTGATAGTGCAGTTGGTAAAGAATCCACTTGCAATGCAGGAGACTCTGGTTCAGATCTTGGGACAGGAAGATCCACTGGAGAAGGGATAGTGTACCCACTCCAGTATTGTTGGGCTTCCCTTGTGGCTCAGCTTGTAAAGAATCTGCCTGCAATGTGGGAGACCTGGGTTCGATCCCTGGGTTGGGAAGACCCCCTGGAGAAGAGAAAGGCTACCGATTCCAGTATTCTGGCCTGGAGAATTCTATAGTCCATGGGATCGCAAAGAGTCAGACATGAATGAGCCACTTTACTTCAATATTAATATTATTATTTCACATAAGAGGAGTCCATCAGAGAGAAATGAAATAATTTTCCCAGTGTCAAGGAAAGAGTTTAAGGAATATATTATAAAAAAAATGAACAAACTTGGTTTTGTTGTGTTAAACAATTAATAGAAATAATAATCTCTTCATTTCAAAAATATATTTTGAAAATGTAGTAATAAGAGAGATCAAGTTCCCTTCTTCACAGAGAGCACTTTTCCAGTGTGATGGCACAAAAATAAACATGTAGTCATGTGAATAAGTAACATCACACACTAGCTATGGAAGGTAGATGATGAGGGAGTGAGACTGAGATGGGAAATTTCTCTATGCTTATCTCTGCTCTTTACTTACGAGTTTTAAATCCATTGTAAGAGAAAGAACTTTTTCCCCCCAGTTCAATTCAGTTGCTCAGTCGTGTCCGACTCTTTGCGACACCATGAATCGCAGCACACCAGGCCTCCCTGTCCGTCACCAACTCCCGGGGTTCACACAGACTCATGACCATCGAGTCAGTGATGCCATCCAGCCATTTCATCCTCAGTCGTTCCTTTCTCCTCCTGCCCCCAATCCCTCCCAGCATCAGAGTCTTTTCCAATGAGTCAACTCTTCNTCTCTTGTGTTGTTGGAAGAGAGTGTTTGCTATGACCAGTGCATTTTCTTAGCAAAACTCTATTAGTCTTTGACCTGCTTCATTCCATATTCCAAGGCCAAATTTGCCTGTTACTCCAGGTGTTTCTTGGCTTCCTACTTTTGCATTCCAGTCCCCTATAATGAAAAAGACATCTTTTTTGGGTGTGAACCTGAAAACTCAGCCTCTCTTTACCCTGGTGCCAAATCAAATCTCAGAGACAGAGGTTCGGGTTTAGTAGAAAAGGATATTTTTATTGTTTTTCCAGTCAAAGGGGGAGATAGTAGGCTCTGGCATTTAAAAACTGTGTCCCAACCTAGGGAAGTTTGAGAAGGAGTTTTATAGAAATGGTTCAAGAGTGGGGTTGCTAACAAGATTAAGGCATGTGCAGGGTCCCAGGTGGTTGGTCTCCTAATCCTGATGAACTCCAGTCCCTTTGATCTTGCTTCCTTAATTTCTTGATTGCTCCTCCCTTCATGAGCAACTGTTCCAATCTGCCCTTTGGAACTCAGGGAAAATCATGGGGTCTGGAGTCTGGCCTACAAGAAACAGGTGATAAAAAAGGCTTCTATGCCCAGGAGCCCCACAGGGTCCCACTTGGTTTTACTGTGATATGACGTGATGTGATAAATTAAAGAATCATTTATGAGCCCATTTAAGAGCCTTGCAGTTGGATAGGGAAGGAACTGAAACTGTCCTCCTCCTGACATTCTAAGACAGCTGGACTGGTAGCCAAGTAGGGAGAGCTGTGATGAGGCACTTTGCAGAGGCTAGGGAAGCATGTGAGGGCACTCCCAGAGCAGGGCGGAGTGGGCACAGAGTGGGAGCTTGTCACCGGAACAGTGAAAATACAGGATTGGTCCCTATCAATCACATGCATCAACTTTAAAATAAATATTTCACTGAGAAATAATTGGCTTTCCAGGTGGTGCACCTGGTAAAGAATCTGCCTGTCAATGCAGGAGACGCAGGAGATGCAAGTTTGATCCCTGGAGGTGGAAATGACAACCCAATCCAGTATTCTTGCCTGGATAATTTCAGGGACAGAGGAACGTGAGGGGCTATAGTCCAAGGGGTCGCAGAGTAGGACACAACTGAAGTGACTTGGTACACATGCAAACAGTTGTTAATCTATAAGGTGAAGTTTCTTTGGAGGTGAATGCAGGTAGAATGTGAGGTTTGGCAAAGCTATGTAGTATTAGGACTTCCAAAATCCCATGGACGGAGGAACCTGGTGGGCTGCAGTCCATGGAGTTGCGAACAGTCAGACACAACTGAGCCACTTCCCTTTCACTTTTCACTTTCATGCATTGGAGAAGGAAATGGCAACCCACTCCAGTGTTCTTGCCTGGAGATTCTCAGGGATGGGGGAGCCTGATGGGCTGCCGTCTATGGGGTCACACAGAGTTGGACACGACTGAAGTGACTTAGCAGCAGCTGGTGGTAAAGAACTTACTTGCCAATACAGTTTAGACATAAGAGATTCCAGTTTGATCCCTGGTTCAGGAAGATCCCCTGGAGGAGGGCACAGCAACCCTCTCCAGTATTCTTGCCTGGAGAATTCTATGGACAGAGGAGCCTGTCAGGCTGCAGTCCATAGGGCCACACAGAATCAGACAGGACTGAAGCGATTTAGCACGTGGCAACCCACTCCAGTACTCTTGCCTGGAAAATTCCGTGGATGGAGGAACCTGGTGGGCTGCAGTCCATGGGGTCACTAAGAGTCGGATACTACTGAGCGTCTTCACTTTCACTTTTCACTTTCATGCATTGGAGAAGGAAATGGCAACCCACTCCAGTGTTCTTGCCTGGAGAATCCCAGGGATGGGGGAGCCTGGTGGGCTGCCATCTATGGGGTTGCACAGAGTCGGACACGACTGAAGTGACTTAGCAGTTTTAGCAACAGGCAACTGTGGTAGAAATACAGTGTACAGTTTTGTGGGCAGCCTGCATCTGAACATGTTGAAGATCGTAAGGAACAAAAGTGCTAAGCTGGAACTTTAACACTTGGCTCTAGGCGTGGATAGAAAATCGACATTTCCTGTAACAGCTCTGCTATATTGCTAGAGAGCAAATATTTCAGGAAATCAAGTCCAAAGTCTTCTCCAACAAGTGGCTGAATTACCACATACATGAACTTCATAACCTCCCCAGGTCTCTTCTGGATTATAAGGTATGAGAAGAATTTAAAGACTTGGGATTGGGATTATAAATTCTCAAATCCCAGGAGGGAAAACAAAACAAAGCCAAAAGAAAAACATACACACATAAAACAACAACCACCAAAACACATCTGTCTCTTTTTCTAAGCAGGTGTGCTTCTCCTTGACTAACGACCTCAACAATACACTTGTCAGAGGCAGTTGTCTTGCACAGGCAAGGTGAATCTCCTCAAAACCCAAATCCTCATTGCTCAATCCTCATCTCTCATTGCTTCAAAACCAGTGTTTAGGTTCCAATCCATGTGAATTCCCTAGAGCATAAATACAGAGCCTGAGAAGAACTATGAAACACAAAAACATATAGCAACGCTTTGCCAATTCATATAGATAGAATCCTGAGGAAAATGCACCAGAATGTATTCTAAGGGTGTTTGATGGGGATAAGAATGCAAATTTGAATCACTGTGAATTTATTAATATGGGTAGACTGGCCAGTTTGGATTGAAAGTTAATGAAAGCAACTTGATTGACACTTAGATTCAAGGGCACCATTGCTTCTTCAGTATGAATGTAAACCCTGGAATACAGAGTAGTTTCTCTTCCTGGCTGAACTCTACAAATACATCATGATCAATCCCACCTGACTTCTATAGCAGCCTCAAGCAGTCAGGAAAAGGTCTTGGAAAATGTGGATGCCATTGTTCTATCACTGTTCTCTTACCCATGCAATGTCCAGCATTAGATATTTTCTGTTTTTTATTTTTTTTTCCAAGTTCTGAACATCCTTGCTCTAGTCACATAATTACTAGACCAAGATTTCCTGAGATTCTTAATTTTATTACCATCTGTATTCAACTAGAAGTGTGAGAAATCTTCATTCCTTTGCAAGTTTCCTTCTATTGAGGAAATCATTACAGGAATTTGCTGATGAGACTCATAATTTGCCTTATATGTTTAGAAAATTTGAATTTATTCTTTCTTGTGTTTATTTCTGTATTTTTGTTTTCTAAGTGTTTTAATTATACTGTGTTGAGTAATAATGATTTTATTCTACCCTCTTTAAGGGTTTCCCAGGTGGCACACAGGATAAAGAATCCACCTACAATGCGGGAGACACAGGAGACGTAGGTTCAACCCCTGGGTCAAGAAGATCCCCCTGAAGAAAGGCACGGCGACCCACCCCAGTATTCTTGCTTGGAGAATCCAATGGACAGAGGAGCCTAGAGGTCTACAGTCCATAAAGTCTCAAAGAGTTGGACATCTCTAAAGCAACTACGCATACACAACTATCTTTAAAGCTGTGACATTTCATAGAAAACCTAAGGTTCAAAAGATCATGTTTTGACCAAATGCACACAGAAAATAAGAGGTAAGCTACAGTTAAAAATATGTCTGTCTAAATCCATAGCATTTTTCATTAAAAAAAAAAAAATCTTTCTTCTTAGGCCAGGGGACAAAGGGCTTGTAAACTATATGTGACAATGCTAGAGACTTTACTAAATATTTTGGCATAAATCTGGTAGCAGTGTTAGTCACTCAGTCATGTCTAACTCTTTGCGACCCCATGGACTGTAGCCCGCCAGGCTCCTCTCTTCATAAGATTCTGCAGGCAAGAATACTGGAGTGGGTAGCCTAGCTCTTCTCCAGGGGATCTTCCTGACCCAGGGATCAAACCCAGGTCTCTAGCATTGCAGCAGATAATTTACCACCTGAGCCATCCTGAGTCTAGGTAAAGGGTAAGGTTTTAACCTCACAGATAGTGTCGTCTGGATCAGCTTTTCTAAATTTAATGTAGTCTGGACCAACATTTAAATGGTCCAGACTACTACATTATCTCTGAGGTTAAATGGAGGCAAAGGCTTAATAAGATTAGGAAGAAAGAAAGAATTTAGAATTAAATTAACAAGAGTGACATATCAATATATAGAATTTATTTCTATATAAAACTCTAGATTACGCATCTATTTTATGATTCTCTTCTGTGCTTCCTGCTATACCTCCTTCTCCAAACAATGTTGTACAACAGTGCAGGCAAATAAAAAAAAATCATAAATTATATATGAAAATCCACATATATCGGTAACTATTATCTACACCACATGGAGCAACATGGATTTGAAGAAAAATGATGCAAAATGGAAAACCAGCTTACTAGTTTTCAGCTTTGCTTACCTCAGGCAAGTTTCTCAACATTTTTAAATGCCTGTTTTGATGTCTGTAAATTGAGGATAACACTCTGCAGGGTTATGGGAAGATTAAACATGGTGTTAGGTATAAAGCATTAATATGACATTAATATTAATACTGAACTAAATATGTAATCTTGGGCAACTTCACATCTTGGAACTGGTTTCCTGCCCTGCAAAATAGAGGCAGTCACATTCATTCAGAGGATCGCCATGACAGTTAGATGTAACACAATCAGCCCTTGAGTTGACCACTGCTAAATCTCTACCATTGAGAAAATTGCCCATGACCTTCTCTATCCAACTCACTTATCTTTAGCTGGAAAGTAAATAAGGTGAATTCCACGCAGAAGGCATCATTTTTATCCAGTGGATTTCCAAATAATGAGGCTTAAATGCCATTCCTGAAGTAGTTAAAACAGATAGCGGTCTTGCTGATGATAAAAGTAAAATATACAGTGCATTTGATGACAGAATATTTCATATACAGTTGTCCCTAAAACGTGAAAAGATCTGAGATATGTCTGTGAAGGGATATAGCAATAGAATGAAAAGATATTTTCCATGCCCTTTATGAACGGTTGCTGCTGCTGCTGCTAAGTCACTTCAGTCGTGTCCGACTCTGTGTGACCCTATGTAACATTTGTGATAGGCAATATGGAAAAATGTATCCAAAGCCTTAACAAATTTGCTACCTTTAGACCCAAAATATTTTGTTAGTAAGAAAATAATCAAAGATTTATGTGCAGATTCACCTTAGGGCTTCTCATTTAAATTATTATAAAATTTAAAATGTTATAAATGTTTTAACCCAAAGTATAAAATAAATATTCACAAGTCCATACAGACGCAAGAATAAATGACAGAATCAATAAGTGGAGGGAGAATAGATGAATTTCTTATGTAGAAAAAGCCCCTGTTATTCATGTAAGCCCTCCACCCTTAAGGGAAGTGAAGCTTATTTCCCCCATTTAATGACTTTTTTTTTTTTTTCCCCAAAGAGTGCAATGTGGAAAAGGGAAGGAAAGAGAAGAGCAATTTTACAGCTGAGACATCTGACAAACACTATCTCAAGAACAAGGACAAAGGTTAACTCAACAGTTTTAAGTCTTAGATGTAGCATGCACCCTTGATATAATGTGATGAGAAGGACACTTTACTTCTGCTAGTTTTCCTCCTTATAACACATAACCCCAGTGTAATTTTAAAAAAATTCAAGCAAGTCTTCATTGAGGGAAGTTATGAAACATCTAACCAGCACTCTTCAACACGGTCACAAAGCATCACCACAAGAAAAAAATTATAAGAAAAAGATTGAACTAGTTTCTAAAATCTTCGAAGAATATTACATCTCTCCCAAGACTGTTTCAGGGAAAAGAAAAAAAAAAAAGGCTTTTTTTCTATGACGACATATTAATTTTTTAAAGTGTGGGATGATGATAATCCCAAAGGTTTATATTTTCTTATATTAAGTTAAAGCATTTCAGAAAACTCTACATAAATGAAAGCAATCTTATAGACAGCTTTAGCTGACCATATCATATCTGCTTTCTCTAATAATGGTTACTGAAGAATAAGTAAGTTTGTATTTTTTTCTCATCTGAAGTCAAAATGTGACCAAATAATTATCTATATATTAACTATTTATAATAAATTATTTGGACTATAAGAATTTAACTAACTCTGTATTATGAAAAAGACATATTGTTTCAGGTTAGAGTCAGAATTTCAGGGAAGGAGCGGTATCATTTTTTCCCAGCATGCACTTCTGTTTGTGGGACCAGCATCACGTGAAAGTATGAAAAATCCGTAGGAGAACCAGGGGAGGAAGAGGAGGAAAAGTTATGGAATGAAAAACACTATCCTGACACCTCTCTCCACTGGGGAATGTCCCTACCAGTGAACACTTCTTTTAGTTACTGTGATTTATTTAATAATAATTATTATAATTGCTACTATTCCATTTTCTTTCTAAAACAATCCAAGTTATATAGTGCTGTGATTTTATTTGTAAGTCTTTTCACTGTTTTTGTCAATTAGGTTAATAAAAGCATCCCCTATCCTCTCACAGTAACCATTTTTCATATCCTGAAGATCACTGAACTTCACAATTAATAGGCTTGAAATTTTGGTGAATTCATAGCCATAACATTTCCAACACCTCAATAAAAACCAAAAGCTATTTGAAGGAAAATGAAAGTACGAACAAGTGCTTTTTTCCATAATTATTTTTGTATATTCAAAAATAAATGCTGGTGATAATTATTCTCTTTCCAAAGTGACCCTCCATTGAAAAATTGAAAAATCATTTGTCCTGAAATTTTATCACTGAGAAAAGTCAGATGTTAGTCTCATAAACAATGAAACGACAATATATAAGGGATATGGATGAAAGAAATGTCTCTAATACATTTTATTAATATTTATGTTGCAACTATATTTACTGTCAGTGTGAGAATGATGGATTAAAATGTGAAGACCTGAACCATATGGCAATGAGAGATGAGCTTTCTCCTGGGCATTTATGAAGGGGACCTTGCTAGAACTGATAGAATATTGTTTATTATTATGTCAGAGAAATACATATAAGTAAACATTAGACTGCTAATTTGAAAATGGAATTTGAAAAGTGTGTCTCTTAAGCAAAGCTAAAGATCCCAAAAAGAAATGAAATTTACTGGTTTACATCTTGGATACCAAAATCTCTAGAAACGTAAGTCCTTTATATAAAACTGTGTAGTATTTGCAAATAACTTACGCACATCTTCCTCTTTACTTTATATCATCTCCAGATTACTTATAATAATTAATAGAATGTGAATGCTGTGTAAATAGATGTCAGGTGCACAACAAATTCAAGTTTCGTGCTTTGGAACTTTTGGAATTTTTTGGTAAATATTTTTGTTCCAAAGGTGGTTCAGTCTATGGATGTGAAACTTTATATGTGGAAGGTGACCATATGTACCAATTATCAAATAAAATCGTATAGATAGATATGTTAAATATATATATCCCCTTCTAAGGGATCTTCCCAACCCAGGGATCAAACCCAAGTTTCCAGCATTGAAGGCAGATTCTTTACCAGCTGAGACACAAGGGAAGCCTATATATATATATACATATATATATATGGAGAGAGAGAGTAAAATTACAGAATAGAAAACAGAATACTAATTATGTATTGCTACTTCTTAAGTGAATACTTATTGAGCCACATCTTGAATTCATTATTCTACACTTCACAGAAGCAAAGAGTTTCCATCCCTACTCTAAAGACAGCCCCACTTTAGTTCCATCAAAATGTGCAACTGTTTCAACCCTGACTCTGAAAACTCCAATTTATTTGTATAATTTGGATTTATTTTATGCATCCTATATTCAGAATGATTTATTTTTTCTTACTAGTCTCTCCTTTCTACTCTTTTTGCTCAAGGAGAATGTACACTTAATTAAATGTAGAAATGTGTTTTTTATCCCATCTATCATTTTCAAAGCAAGTGCAGATTTCTATAGTAGTAAATGTTTCCTTTTCAGTCCTTAAAGAAAATATCTAGAATTGCTGTAAACAGATGAGATCTAGATTTTCTTTAAAAAAAAAAAAAAGGAAGGATTAAAGGAAAGGTAGAAGGAACATATTTTTGAGATGAAAGTTTGTTTAGGGAGCAGTCAACCTGATTCCTGGAGAAGGAAATGGCAACCCCCTCCAGTACTCTTGCCTGGAGAATTCCAAGGACACAGGAGCCTAGCAGGCTACAGTCCATGGGATCACAAAGAGTCAGACATGACTGTGTGACTAACTTCCAACTTTCACTTTCAACCTGATTGCATAATTGTTAGAAAGTCTGCAAAAGTTGTTACACTCCAATTGTGTAAGGCCCAAACTGAACTCACCCCATCCTTTGGTTCCTACATCTCTTGTGTTTGGAGGAAGAACAAGATGCCAAGTTCTAGAGAAAGTCACCTTTCCCCTGCACAAGGCTCATCTATAACTCTTCTACCAAGGCCAAACTTTATATAAAAATTGTTCAACTCTCTTTTGTTAGGAAATCCCTTTGCTTACTAGGGCCATTCGTGGTGGAGAAAGGAGAACATTGTGCCTTTTCTAGAGGCCCTAGTGTATGCCATTAACATCAAGTAGGTTGTTACAGATCCAGATCTGATAATCTCAGGAGACAGCTAAAGAATTCGGAGTTTCTCTTGTGCATGTGGCAACGGAAGCCACAGTGATAAAGCGAGATCAGAAATAAACCTGAAGCCCTCCCCCAGGACAGACCCTGTCTCTTGGAATTAAAAAAAAAGAAAAAAAAAAAAAAAAACTTCACAGAAGGATATGGAGTAAATCCAGGTAATCCCATTTTGAAGCTCATGAAACCTAAACTTACATAACCCATCACAAGTGTCACGTCCTTAATGAACCGATCAGTCCCTTGAATCAGATAAATCAACTCAGTTGTAATTTTAGGTTTTCTTTCAAATAGTTTGCTTTCTTCTGGCAGACAACGATCTTCCTAACTTGACATATATAGCCTTCACCTTCTGAAGCCACACACTCCAAGCTCCACCACTTACTCTGTTTCTCCTATCACAGTGCATCTCTACACATTTTACCTGGTCAGGATGGCAAAGTTCTTCATGCAATTGCCCTCACATGAGATTCTCTACATCATAGCAGAGAATATAGCCCATCTGACAATCCATATTCATCCCCCCTTTTTCTGTACATATGTACACTATCCTTATAATACGTAACCCCATTCATTGTTGAATCTAAGAAGTTGGCTTAATTTCAAAATCAGGATGTTGTTGTCATTCAGTGGCTCAGCCATGTCCCACTCTTTTCAACCCTGTGGACTGCAGCATGTCAGGCTTTCCTGTCCTTCACTACCTCCTAGAGGTTGCTCATTGAGTCCAAGATGCCATCCAACCATCTCATCCTCTGCTTCTCCCTTCTCCTTCTGGCCTCAGTCTTTCACAACATCAGGGTCTTTTCCAATCAGCTGGGTCTTCACAGCTACTGGCCAAAGTATTGGAACTTCTACTTCAGCATCAGTCCTACCAATGAATATTCAGGATTGATTTTCTTTAAGATTTATTGGCTTGATCTCCTTGCTGTCCAAAAGATTCTCGAGTCTTCACCAGCACTGCAGTTTGAAAGAATCATTTCTTCCATTCTCAATTTTCTTTATGGTCCAGCTATCACATTTGTACATGACTACTGGAAAAACCATAGACTATAAAAGGTTAGACTATACAAGGGTTTCCTTGTGGCTCAGCTGGTAAAGAATCCACCTGCAGCATGGGAGACCCATGTTTGGTCCCTGGGAAAGATCCCCTGGAGAAGGGAAAGGCTGCCCACTCCAGTATTCTGGCCTGGAGGATTCCATGAACTGTATAGTCAATGGGATTGCAAAGAGTCAGACATGACTGAGTGACTTTCACTACACTTGACTGTACAGACCTTTGTCAGCAAAGTGATGTGATGTCTCTGCTTTTTGCAAAATATTAATAAAAGTTTATAGAACTGCACTCTAAGGATAACAGAAAGATCTCAGTTGTTAAGTATTGAATGTAAAGGGGGTTCTGAAATATTTAAAAGAGGTTGGTGAGGTTTCCAAATCTAGAAGCAATCCAAAAATATTCTTGGTGCCTCAGTTCCGTTCAGTCACTCAGTCACGTCCAACTCCTTGTGACCCCATGGACTGCAGCACAACAGGCCTCCCTGTCCATCACCAACTCCCAGAGCTCACTCAAACTCATGCCCATTGAGTCGATGATGCCACCCAACCATCTCATCCTCTGTCATCCCCTTCTCCTCTCTCCTTCAATCTTTCCCAGCATCATGGTCTTTTCCAATGAGTCAATTCTTTGCATCAGGTGGCAAAGTATTGGAGTTCAGCTTCAACCTCAGTCCTTCCAATGAATATTCAGGACTGATTTCCTTTAGAAGGGCTGGTTGGATCTCCTTGCTGTCCAAGGGACTCTCAAGAGTCTTCTCCAACCCCACAGTTCAAAAACATCAATTCTTCAGTGCTCAGCTTTCTTTATAGTCCAACTCTCACATCCATACATGACTACTGGAAAAACCATAGCCTTGACTAGATGGACCTTAGTTAGCAAAGTAATATCTCTGCTTTTGAAATACTATCTAGGTTGGTCATAACTTTTCTTCCAAGAAGTAAGTATCTTTTAATTTCATGGCTGCAGTCACCATCTGCAGTGATTTTGGAGCCCCCTAAAAGTAAAGTTTGCCACTGTTTCCACTGTTTCTCCGTCTATTTGTCATGAAAACTTGGTGTCTTGGTTGAATAGAAATTAGCTTTACCTGACACAATGCTCTTACAACAGAAATATGTACAATGAATCAAGAAAAACCAGTGTAATGGCAAAGACCAAAGGGTAAGGGTAGACATTCCACAACTATCCAAAACCCAAATCTTAATTCCTGAGCTCGATGGGGAGTATAGCCTGGCAGGCTACAGTCCACAGGGCTGCAAAGCAGCAGATGCGACTGAAGCAACTGAGCGCACATGCACATGGCGTGTAGACCCTGGTTCTACTTCTGTTCCACAAGCAGTGGGTCTCGAGGGGCTAAGGATTTTAACTTATTTGACTTCAGCATGCTTGATGCCCCGAGTCAATGGTGAATTGAGATAGGCAGGTGATGGGCTAAGGAGTCAGAGACAGCTGTTTCCTAACAGAGGAAGGCTTGGATACACTAAAGCCAGGCTCAGACCAAAATCAATTACAGAAACTGGTAAGAGAGAAGCACTCATTTCAAGGCTTGAAGGGGGAAAAAAAAATAAGGTTAAAGATGAGCTGGTTCTAAGTGCGAGCGACAGGATTGAGATATTTCTCTAAAAGGGAAATTAAGGAGCCGGAGAACTTCAAGCATCAAAGGTGAAGAGTCGTTAATGAGGGAACAGAAGTCCTGAGAAAAGGAGCAAATGGCATCTGAGAAAATTGACAGGACTCAATTTAAGAGCCAGAGGATTTGTCAAGGGCTGGGGAGAGGTAGCGATATGACCCAACAGGCAGAAATGGCACTGCACAGAGGAGGGGCTGCAAGTGGAAAACGCTGAGGGAAGAACCCCACTCCTGTGTGACAGACCCCGTGTGTAAATAACCCCAGGTCAGAGGATGCTGCTGCCCCTGGTCCAGGGTTAGAAAAAAATATTTCTCTCAGGGCTCCTTGGTGTGCCTGTATGTGCAGAGACCCCCAAAACAGTATTATCATCCATTCCTAAGATTTTTAAAGATCCATCCTTATTTGTTTGTTTAGGCATCTGTCCATTCATCCATAAATAAAAACTGCGTGGAAGCCCCAGACAAATTGCAAATACAGCTCATTTCAATCAGAATGAGAAACACTTATGCGCTATAGACTCAGGGTGGGTGTCTGAAAAGGTTTGGGAGAAAAGACTTGCTAAAGGAATGAGACAGAAACAACAGCAAACAGGAGAGGCCCAGACAGGTGAAAAGAGCAATTGAGGAAGATATCTCTGTAAAGGAATATTCTCAGTGGCATATATCTAGAAAGTGGTACTGCAACAGTGGGAAGTAAACAGAGTAGGTAGTCAGACAAATATAATATTGAACTCTTGTCTGTGCCCAACTAGAGTGTCAGCTTGGGTCTCGTTATGTGAAACGGTTGAATCAGCTCCCTTCTCCATAAATGACAGTGTTACCACTTTCTTCCCTGGGTTTTGTGAGGATTAAATGAGATCATGTATAGAGAAACATAGCCTCGCATGTTTGCATCCTGCTACCAGAACCCCTAGCTTCATGACAGCAAGATGTGTGGATACCAAGTCCCACGGCCTCCCCCTGCTTCCTTCCAGAGGATCCGAAATAGAAGGGTGCAGCCGCCATTGCTCAATGCTGCTCCATGAATAGGGACAAGGGGCCGAAACATGGCCCCTTGGTTGGAAACATGGCCGAGGGACTGACTGAGTCCATGGGCAAATTACCATAATCGTGCCCATCAGGAGGGAGAAAAAGTGCCAGAGTATCAGTAGGAATGAGACATGGAGAGCTAAAGGAACATGGGGGCCCTCCATGGCAGCTTGGTTTTGCCAACTGCATGCAGGAGTAGGGATCAGATTAAGAAACTTTGTGATATTTGTCTAAAAAGGAAAGTTTTAAGATAGAGAGAGAGTAGAAGTGAGGAGTCAATATTTTTATTTTGGAATTTTGGTTTTGGTTCCATTGACACCATCTGGTACCAAGGGCTTTCCCTGGCATTGAGCTGATGGAAGAAATAAATCCTCTTCTTTATATCATTACAGTCTGAACATATTTCCAAAGCACTGGGACAGGCTGGCTCCACATCCCCCAAGAGAGCTTTTACTACAGTGGCAGCAACACTTAACACTTGATAAGGTGACTCTTGTTGACTTTTGCTGCCCTGGTACTGGGTCTTTGGTGCTTCACAGAGAATTTACAACAGTGTGCTCTGAAGACCAGCAGGCTAGATCTGGGAGGGCTATAGTGCCTGCTCACAATGTCGTGCTAGGGGAACAGGCTCCTCTCTGCTGTAAGGGGTCAGTGGCTGACTGTCGGGATGCCATGTGTTCACCGAACACTGTGGTGTTAGAGAGATGGAATCTGTTGTAAAGCCTTTCAGATATTGCTCCCATCAGAGGAAAAATTTCCTCTGAAGGACACGTCCTCCATTTCTTCCAGAGGCATTCCCTGTAGGTATTATAATCTCCACTTCCCAACCTCCCATTCTTTTCCAATTTCTATTTCATTACTGCACAGAAATGTTTGTTGTCAAGATCACAAATGCCTTCCAGTTTGCCAAACCTAATCATAACCTCTCTGCCCTCATTACAAGCTCTGGGAAACTTTCCACCTGAAGGCTAATCCATTTTTTAAACTCTTTTTCTTTTCTTATCTTGTGTGACTCCACCCTCCTCTCACTGTGCTCAGCTCTCTTCAGGCCCTTCCATTCATTCTCTGATCTGGGCAATCCTGGTGCCCAGAGCTCAGTAGAAGAACACTTTATTTTTCTTTCTTTTTATAAATACGCACTCTCAGGCTTGCAATCAAAACCTATGACTTAAAAATGCCAGCATCTCAGTGTTTATGACACACAAATTATTCTATGTGGATTTTTTTTTTGCTATCCTTTCTTTTCTCACTGTGCTCAACTTTTCCTATAGATTCTTTTTTTAATATAAATTTATTTATTTTAATTGGAGGTTAATTACTTTACAATATTGTATTGGTTTTGCCATACATCAACATGAATCTGCCACAGGTATACGCATGTTCCCCATCCTGAACCCCCTTCCCATACCATCCTTCTGGGTCTTCCCAGTGCACCAGCCCCAAGCACCAAGTGTCATGCATTGCCCAAACCTCCTGTAGATTCTTAAACGTGAGAATTATCTTCATAATGTCTGCTTCTGCTGCTGCTAAGTCGCTTCAGTCATGTCCGACTCTGTGCGACCCCATAGATGGCAGCCCACCACCAGGCTCCCACGTCCTTGGGATTCTCCAGGCAAGAACACTGGAGTGGGTTGCCATTTCCTTCTCCAATGCATGAAAGTGAAAAGTGAAAGTTCAGTCACTCAGCAGAGACCCCACGGAATGCAGCCCACCAGGCTCCTCCATCCATGGGATTTTCCTGGCAAGCGTACTGGAGTGGGGTGCTATTGCCTTCTCCGTCATAATGTCTAGTTTGAAGTTATTATCTGTTGGTTCCACTGTCTCCATTGTTTTAAAATCTGCTTCCGCTGGTTGTTTCTGCTTCCATTATGGGTCAAGTATTCTGCTTATTTGCATATCTGATCACTTTTTATTAGAGGTCAAATATTATGTGTTTTGTGCTGAAGAGTGCTGAGAGTTTTGTTATGACTTTTAAAATTTTATTCAGATTTTATTCAGATGTACATTATGTCTATTCAACTGGAAGCTTGCTTTTAAGCTACGTCTTAGCTGGCCAATAACAATCTTTTCTCCAGTGTTACCGTAACCCAGTATCCTCTTCTGAGGGTTCTACCCAATGTCTCAAGTATTTCAGGATCTTTCCACCTCAGCTAGTAGAGACTACTTTCTTTCCTCTGAAACATATCCTCAGCTTTGTTTAAGCTGCAGGAATTTCAACTGTATTTTTCTTTTCGCCTGTTCTTTGATTCTGGGCAAACTCTGAGAGATGGTGAGGGAGAGGGAAGCCTGGCATGCTAGTCGATGAGGTCGCTAAGAGTCGGACATGACTTAGCAACTGAAGAATAACAGTATTTTTCAGCCGTAACTCATTTTCTGGGGTTGTGTAGTTTCTTCCGACTTTGGGAACTCAAAGAATCAGAGGGGCTCACAACATTCACTAGTCTTCACCCAAAGACTAGTCTTAACCTGCCTGTTATCTAATCTGAAAATTTGTCTCATTTACTTTATCAGTTTCTACATTTTTTTCGAAAAGAAATTCCAGTAACAGTTAATCCTTTATGGGCAAAATTAGATCTTAATACATATTTAAACAATAAAGACTTGAAGTGATAACATAGAAAAAATATCTGAATGCTGCAGAAATGGATTATTTGAAAGATAAACTAAAGTAAATTTAATACCTTCTGGAAGGTTAGGACTAGAAAGGGCATAGAGCTTGAGCGATTAATTTCAGGGATTCAAAAGTTGGACTAGAAAGGATATCTGATTGAGCCAAGATTAGAAAGTTCCCAAACTTGGCTATGGGGCCAAGTTTCTTGACTTCATGACCTCTGTGTGTATGTCTGTGTCTGTATGTCTGCGTCTGTATTGCATCAAATAAGGTCATAATCTTTAAGCATAGAAAGATGAAAATAAAATCATACCAAAAAAAAATATTTGTCATTTTTTATCATTAATATGTTTCTCTTTAGAACATCAATAATGCTGGGGGGAAATACCCATTGAAGGGTCCTCATGCTCTGGGGAAATAACTCTGCTCTAGCAAACCAAATAGCACCCCTGCTACTCGCTCCTCTAGGCTGTCACTGCGAGGAGAAGTGCGCAGCAGAATACAGAGGCTGGAGCCACGAGTTGTCACAAGACCAATAACACTCTTGCTGTCCAAGCGCTAACAAGCTTATTAACTTTGCCTGTAGGCCTGTCAACAGAAGTTTTATGGTGGAATATTTTCTCTGAAATGAACACAGACTCACCTGCCATTTGAAAACAGCAGTTTTCCAATATAATTATCCAAATAGAACTCTGTGCAGGTGGGTGGAAAATATGATATTACGGTAATTGGGACTGTTCCCAATGTCTGTCTCCCACATAGACTTAGAGATGACTGCCTACCTGCCAAGATTCTAGGAAAGCCAAATACATTCCCTCCCCTGGCGAAATTTTCTCTCACCTGCTACGCTAAAATTCTAGACTTTAAAGTTATTTAAACCTTTGAACCCATGAAAAGACTATTTGTTGTTCATTTCCTAAGTCGTGTCTGATTCATTGTGATCCCAAGGACTGCAGCACTCCAGGCTTTCTGGACTTTCATTGTCTCCCGGAGCTTGCTCAAACTCTTGTCCATTGAGTTGGTGATGCCATTCAATTATCTCATCCTCTGTTGTCTCCTCCTCCCCTTGCCCTCAACCTTCCTCAGAATCAGGATCTCTTCCAATGAGATTATTGGATAAGACTTAGTGGAAACATAGTCTATTAGAACAGACTGTTAACCTTAGATAATGTCTCAACTCCAGTCACTATTAATAAGGCTCTACTTCCAAGGGAAAGAAAGACATTAACAGGTAGTCGTCAGAGTCTCATGTGCACAGAATCTTAGAAACATTGTTCTAATTTTTAACTCTCAGTGCTGCTTCTAAACCCTAGTGGCTCAGACGGTGAAAAATCCCCCTGCAAAGCAGGAGACCAGGGTTCAATCCCTAGGTCGAGAAGACTCCCTTGAGAAGGGAATGACATCCCATTCCAGTATGCTTGCTTGCCTGGAGAATCCCATGGACAGAGGAGCCTGGCAGACTATAGTCCATGGGGTCACAGAGTCGGACACAACTGAAGTCACTGAGCATTCACACATTCCTTCTAAAACAGTGTTACGTTAACAATCTGACCTGATAAACTTCAGTCTGCTCTTGATTTATCCCATCTGACATGGCCCTAACCCACTGATTTGAGGTCTGGCTTAATAAAAATGGTCTTCTCTACTAATAATAGATAGGGCAGGGGTCCAGACACACAAAGAATTGTTCATGAGAGAGAAGTTTGTAGCATGAAGGAGACAAAAATAAATCATCTGTCTTAGGATCTTGCACATAAAATTTTATTTTTATGAAATTCACGCTAGTTAATGCAGTCTAGTATCCATGTATTCATGGCTATTCATGACATATTGCAATATATAAAAAATAAAACATTATCAGTTTGTACATTTCAGAAAGACTATGGTTTTAGAGATATCTTTTTGCCTTCACTTCTACCTAGAAATAGTCCACTCTATCTTTAAGACAAATACGTCTAAACCTTGGCTACATACTAGAGTCATCTGGAGAGGCATGGCTGAGAATATGGCCATAGATCAAGTTCATTAATGCCTCCTCCATGAAGTTTTACTTCCCATCATATAAAAACATCATCTAAATAATTTTTTATTTTCTGAGTTTCTGCAGGATTCAATTTGGAAATCTCTAAATCCATCTAAGGATATTTATAAACTATGTGAGTGAGTGAGTGTGTGTGTGTGTCTGTGTGTGTGTGTGTGTATGCTTTCTTTCTTCACTTATTCATGTCCAGTCTTTTTTTTTTAATTAAAACTCAAATATTATGTATTTTATGCTGAGGATTGTTGGGGGTTTTTTTGTGACTTTTAAAAATCTATTCAGACTGTGTTCTGATGCACAAATAATTTATTTTTAACCAATTAGAAACCTGCTTTTAAGATGTCTCTTAGCTGCTCAAGAGCAATCTTTAATCCAGTGTTACTGTAACCTACTCCTTCAGAGCACCCCTTCTAAGGATTATATCCAAGGCCCCAAGGATTGCAAGATCTTTCCACTCTGGCTGGTAGAGAAGTTTCTATTTTTTATATTTACTCTGAAGTATTGATGCTCACCCTGCTTATTTAACTTATTTGCAGAGTACATCATGAGAAACGCTGGACTGGAAGAACCACAAGCTGGAATCAAGATTGCCAGGAGAAATATCAATAACCTCAGATATGCAGATGACATCACCCTTATGGCAGAGGGTGAAGAGAAACTAAAGAGCCTCTTGATGAAAGTGAAAGAGGAGAGTGAAAAAGTTGGCTTAAAGCTCAACATTCAGAAAATGAAGATCATGGCATCCGGTCCTATCACTTCATGGGAAATAGATGGGGAAACAGTGGAAACAGTGTCAGACTTTATTTTGGGGGGCTCCAAAAATCACTGCAGATGGTGATTGCAGCCATGAAATTAAAAGACGCTTACTCCTAAAGCAGAGATATTACTTTGCCAACAAAGGTCTGTCTAGTCAAGG